>JAMALG010000108.1:0-45676 GCA_023628115.1 Naganishia sp. PT2105A-2 | reverse complement strand
GGAATTAAGTTTTGATCTTGGTAGAATAGTCTTTAATTGTATACGTTAGTTCAATGCTGGTATCTAGTCCTAACCCCCTAACCCCTAACCCCTAACCCCTAACCCCTAACCCCTAAGAGATGATGTGGCACCTTCTGCCCCGATGGCTTCAGCGATTGCTCTACGCTGCCCGAAAGAACGGTACGCTTGACTCTTTCGTAATGCCCGACGAACCTCCACGAAAGAAGTGGCCGCGCTATTCTCCTTTTCTTTTCTTTTCCCGCTCTCTCGAGACCTTTACCCGTGTTGTCGATGTGATAGTTACGAGCGCATTATACAAATTGGATGCTGCTCTGCTGTCTCTTACTCTACATAATACCCTCTCGGCATCGCTGTTTCGTACCGACAACCGGGGAACTCTCCTGTTTTGAGGAGAGCGTCCTTTCCAGACTCCCGTCTAGATATTCTTCATCAGAATGGACGCCGAGGACGACGTCTTTTTCGAGGGGAGAGAAAGTTGTAGAGATACCGGCTATCTCGGCCCTTCAACCGGCTCCGAGTTCACAGAGTTCACCTAGTTCGCCCAGTTCCGAACCTCCTGAACCTCCTGAACTTCCCGAACGTCCAGGAGCTTCACCTGCCCTAGGAAGACTCCTGTTCCCTAGGACTGCCATTTATTCAGAATAGGTATATATAGCGGACATTGTGCCCTTTTGTAATAGCCTCATGACTTATGATTCACCCTTTGATTTCCCTTTAACTACAAAGCTGCCTTGAGTGCAAGACCTTCTCAGGATTAGCTACCCTCGTCTTCCACTTCCGGTATTGAAGATCCTGTCTTGAAATAACAAGTGTACATCGCTAGTGCTAGATCCCTTATACAACGACAGTGCTATCTGCTATTGCAGAATAGATCACTGGTCCGCGACACTTTGCCGGGGAGGGGGGTATTGTAATGGTTTCTGGTCTATTTTCCTTTCTTGTCTACTTTTGCCTGGAAATCCCCTTAAACTGTAATTCTGCAATCTTTGTACTTCTGCAAGATTCGAGCTTCAGCAGTCTTTCTGCTTTGCAAGGTTCTTGCTTCTGCATCAGTTTCATTCGGAAAACCGCCAATCAGCTTTCGACTCGCCTGTCGCCATCACCTTCGACTCATCGTCAGCTGGTCTGCTCAAGGGAGCCCAAGGGGAGGGCAACAGGTATATAAGAAGCCCAAAAACAGTTGTATCGCCTCTTGTAGATATTTCTTCACCCATTATTTCACCCTTTATTTCAGTCATTCTTTTCAAGATCGTTCAGCTTGCTGGCCAAGCTGCTCTCTTCAACTCAGCTGTAAGATCTAGCTAACCTGCGGCCTTGCTTTCGCTTCCGGATTATTGATCGACTGCTTATCTGACATTCAATACCAACGTCGACAGTGATCCCTTATATCGCGCTAAGTCATAGGTCTCATATTATCTATATTTGACCTATCTGATCCTTATAGCTGTGACAGACGCGCATTTGTACAACCGTACAACATGCCAGTCGCGAGCGCGGAATGCGCGTTTTCCGCAAGGCTCAAGACTTTGTAGCACACCCACGGAAGCAAAAGGCGGTCGCGGATGAACGGCGATGCATTCGATCGACGATGGACGGGCAGTCGGATGACGTCATCCTGATATTCATTGCCATCCGGCAGCGACCTCGTTTGTCGTGCAGAGTTACCGCAATCATCTGGGCAAATGGGTTCGTCCGATGGAGACTCGCTCTCATATGCACATCACAGCACATCACTGCAGTCATGGGTAATGCTCTGTCATTCTCGTCCCGTCCCAATCTCTGGTTGACGGCGGCGCTGTTGGCTTTATCATGGTTGATCTACCGCACCTTGCTGTTCAGGAAGAGTGCACAGGTCAGTCGACTGACTTGTTATCATGGCGTGGTCTGACGAAGACATGCACAGCGCATTGGCCATCACCCTGGGTTCAGGTCCCTTTTGAGTGATATGAACATTATCGCGTATCTTATCCCATCTGGAATACCCTTCGTCAACGATCACATCGGCTGGCAATGGCGCGAGAAACGCCAACGTAACAAACGGCTCAACACATCCCTCATATCTAGTGTGTCATTCATCGATAATCGCATCACGTACACCGTCTCCTCGCCCGAGGCATGTCGCATTCTCAATTCCGATCGCCGCAAATTTCAGAAACCGGTCAAGGCGTACGAGATCCTCAAGGTGTTTGGGAGCAACATTGTCGTGACGGAAGGAGAGGAATGGCGAAGGCATCGCAAGGCAAGTCAGGAGTCATGTTGGAAGAACTTGCTGGATCTCACCTGAATTATGCTCAGATCGTCGTCCCTGGGTTCTCCGAGAAGGTGTTTGAACTGGTGTGGAATACGTCATCGTGGATCACGTTTGAGTTGTTCAAAAGTGAGGGCTGGTCCGAGCTCGAACCAGGACAAGGGGTGGATGTTCTGAATGTTCCGGAGCTGACTTTAAGGGTGAGTATCGAGCTTGTTTATAGTAGCAGTCGCTGAATGCCGGATAGGTTACCCTGGCTGTGCTCTGTAAGGTCGAAGTCGCATGGCCAAGTCCCCGCTAAGCCTGCCTTGTAGCGACGGCCTCTTTCGGAGCACCTCTCAGCTGGAAGCAGGATCCGAAGGAGTCGAGAGCTGCGGGGCACGAGATGTCGTTTGTCGAAGCGATTTCCGAAGTGTCGGAGAACATTTTCTGGCTACTCGCAATGCCCAAAGTCAGTCGTCGTGATCACACATTGGAGACGTGCTGACCTCGTGGCAGTTTGTGTACAAGCTACCGATTTCAAAGTAAGCATATCGCACCACTGGAAAACAGACGCTAACTTTTCTGCAGAATCCAGCGAGTCGGTCTCGCGGATCGTGAACTTCGGTCATATATGCACAGCATGATTCAGACGCGACGGGAAGAAATCAAGAATGGCGAATACTCCGCCAAGGATGACCTTTTCAACGCGTTGGTGTCGGCAAGTATGAAGGAGGAGAGCGAGGCCAAGGGCGGCAATGGGGGTTTGACGGACGATGAACTGGTTGGGTGGGTCTGCAAGACCTGTTTGAAGCTTCCACTGACGTGTCCGACAGCAACACCTTCATCATGGCGCTCGCGGGTCATGAAACGTCGAGCCATACCTTGGCATTCGCCATCGCCTATCTCGCTCTTCACCCGCAAAAGCAAGCGTGGCTATTTGAAGAACTCTCGGAAGTCTACCCGTCATCGCACGTGCCTGTAAGTCATGACGTGACAAAGCGGACAACGCTGACCTTTCTCAGACCTACGCCGACTTTTCCCGCCTCCCACGAACGCTCGCTGTCATCTACGAGACGCTTCGACTGCACCCGGCGGTCGTCTACATTCCCAAGTACGCGACGGAAGATACATGGCTGCCGGATGATCCGGATGTCGTCACCGAGGGGGAAGTCGGGAGAGTATTTGTGCCCAAGGGGACGCAGTGCGGAATCGACACGGTCGGCTTGCGTGAGTAGCGCTCGTTAGACCCGACGCATAAGCTGACCCGTTCATAGATCGTCATCGTGCGTATTCCCAGACCTAGGCGAACAACTGCTAACCCTATGAACAGCCAAATACTGGAATGACCCTGACGCATTCGCGCCGGAACGGTTCCTCGGAGAATATAACCGAGATGCATTTGCGCCATTTTCTGCGGGAGCGAGGGGTACGTCCAGCGCCGAGCGACAAGGCAAAGCTGACTCTTTCCCAGCCTGCATTGGACGCAAGTTTGCCGAAGTCGAGATGGTCGCTGTGCTTTCGCTTCTCGTACGAACCTATCAGATCCTACCTCTTGGCACGCCGGACCCTGGCAAAGTGGACATGGAAGCCACGACGACCAGCCACGAGCCGACGTTGCCGGACCTGCTGACGGAAAAGCTCCTAGAGACCAAGCCCGGCGTGACATTGACGCCGCGTGACATTGGAGTTAGGTTGGTCAAGCGACGGGGAGTTGATGTCCGGCGTGCGGAGGATCTGTAGGACAAGCTCTGATACAGCCGCGACGGTAAGATTCCACTCGACTCGAACTTTGGTAACTTGTCCAGCGTGTATGTTGTCACATTCACTTCTACATGCGGTACAATTCTGCGGCGCATGTCGCCGCATCGTTCGTTGTGCACCAGCCCGCGTGTACATAAGGGCGGGTTTCAGTCATCCATACAACATCGCCGTTGCAAATGGCGATTTGCTTCGGTCAGTCACATATAGCTTTGATGTCTTCGGCGAGAGGTGTGCATGAGCATCGTCACGGGGGCTTCGTGTATCGCCCCTGGCGCGACGTGCGATCGTCCGGGCCATCCGTGAATGAGCTCGGGTGTCATTAAAGTCGTAAAAGGCGGACGCTGCACGGCGCTCATGTATCTGCGGCGGGCGTCCCCGTGGTGCGGTATTGCGTAGTAGCGAGGCGAAGCCGTCGTCCGAGCGCGTGAATGGCTCGGCAGCGAGGTGTATCCACGGCCTTTGTTCGCCGTCGTGTATGGGTGAACGGGCCATGGCAGGTCGGCTTCGGAGAAAGTAGATCGAGCGAAAAGTCGAATAAAGTAAGGTCCATGGGCTGGTCGAGCGAGAAGGGTCGTGTATATCCTTCGCCGTTCGCTGATTGAAAAGCCTATTCGCGGTCAGCCCAAGCCGGTCTAGTTCACGAGCTACTCACCATTACGTGCCCTCTCCCGGCGTCCCACCCAACTGCATAAAGCAATCCCACATCTCGTCCTCCTCCTTTCGCCGTATTCGCGCACTCTGGGTCCCTTCTTCAGAAACGACGCTGCTCATGTGCAGATCTCGCATCACCTTGGCCGCCGGCGAGACGTGCATCTTGCCCTCCGCGACGGGCAACGGCGTCAACGCATGTGGCGCGCACCCGAGGGAAGCCGACGTCAATGACCCAACGCTCGGACTCGCGCACGGAATCGCCTGCGTCGTCGTCACTTGAGGGAACGGCACGAGCGTATGCGCCAACGCCGAGATCGCCGAGCTGGCGCTCAACGACGTCCCGATCGCTTTCGCCCTGGCGGCCTCTGCCCCGCGCACATCCTCGGACGACTGTTCCTCGACACCGCGCGGCACCAGATGCGCACTCGCCAGGACCAAGCTCGTGTTGCTCGGGTTGCCGTCCTCGATCGTCGTCTCCATCCGCGGCTGAACGGGTCGCCGGAAAGGTCTCCGTGGCGGAGGCGGTTGCTGCAGCGTAAACGCACGTCCATCGACGTGCCGTATCGAGGGATTTGGCGAAGGCACGTACGCCAGCGGCGGTGTCGTTGCGCGTGCCCTGCGTTCCTCGGCGGCCTTTGATGATTCGGGCTCGACGGGTCCGGGAAGTGATGGTGGGTCGTCGGGTGATGTTGGCGTCGTTGGGCCGGCACTGACGGTTCGACGGGCGGATGTGAGCGGGATGATATCCCTGCCGCGGTCGTCTGCACAGAGATCGGCATCAGCATCCATATATAAGCATGAGCACTGTCTTCATTGCGTAATCCATGCCTGCGGCGAATGTTCACGAGGACGAATCTCTGCGAGCGGCATTCTTCTTTTCGCTCCGCTTGATGAGCACAGATTTTCACCGACGCTCAATATCCCGACTTGGTTCTCGTTGGCACTAATCCAAACACTGCATCTCCCTTCACGCAAGCTTGTTCTCGGCGGGCTGATGGAGTATTGATGGGCGGCCGTCCTCCGACGGCGTCGACTCGAATCTTGCCCGCGGCTGAGTGATTTTCGCTCCGTTTGACAAGCACTGATGCTTGCTTCCCTCGAGCGAGGCGTGGTCATCCCACGACGGCCTCGAGAACTTGTTTGCCAGCGGCATCTTGATTCTCCTTTCGCTCGACGAGCCACGGATTCCCGCTGACACGAACGAGAATCGATTCCCAGCCGTCCTACGACGGTTTCGCTGCGGCAGCGGACGCCGCGAAACCATTCCTGCTCCGCTCAACCGCTCGAACAAACGCTGCTAAAACTCTGGATCTCGCCTTCTCGTTCGCCACAGCTCGACGACAATTGATCAGGAATGATCTCGCCTGCAACGTCGTGAACGGCCGCGCGGCACGGAACCCTGGACCTCGATCACTTCCTGCCTGAACCGCTCTGGTCCTCGCCTCGCTCGACTGATGTCCGGTTGTCCAACAAAGCCCGAGGAAAGTTCCTCGGTCGAGATCTCGCCCCGAGTCGAGGAACCCTCACTTCACCCGAACTGATCCACGCGATCACCATGCGCACTTCTGACCGTCGCACAACCCTCCTTTGCTCGACGGATGGCACGGCCATCCGTTGACGGCCTCGACGGTCTCCGACCGTTGGCGGCCCTTTGATGCAACGCTTTTCCGCGAGTCTCGGCCGTCCTGCGACGGCCTCGAAATGCCGTGCCGACGGCGTTTAGAGTCTCGGGTTTGTGCCAATGAGGTTGACTCGCGGTCATCCCAAAGGCCTCTTGTGGCGCCGCGCACTGATTTCTCGCCAACTTTTGCTAAGACGCTGATTCTCGCTTGGCTCGGCCAATCATGGTCTGCGGCGCACCCTATCCTCGCTTCGCTCGACGAGACAGGTATTCTCGGCCGTCCGACGACGGCCTCGAGGATTCCTTGCCTGCGGCGCTGCAATTCTCGCTTCGCTCGACGAGTCCTCGCCTGCGGCGCTGGTATTCTCGCTAACGCTCGACGAGACAGGTATTCTCGCGCGCCCTACGGCGCGCTCGGGAATCCTTGCCTGCGGCGCTGGTAATCTCGCTTCGCTCGAGAGATCCTCGCTCCTCGCTCCTCGCTCCGCTCGTCGCTCGTCGCGTCGCACTCACCCATCCTCCTCCGCTTCCCCTCCCCCTCCCCCTCCCCGCCACTCTCCGTCCACCTCCTCTTCCTCACCGGCGCCTCCCCCAACACAAACCCCCCCGCACCACCGACATACCGCCGATACCCTTCGGCCATCCACGCCGTCGCATGCTCCCTATCCCGCTCGGCGAGCTGCTTCATATCGGTGACCATCTGGCCTGGGTCGCCCTGGAGGGACTCGATGTGCTGTGTGAGGAGGTGTGCGAGGTGTGCTGAGAGGGCGGCATGGTAGGCTGACATGGATAAGGCTGGCGCGTATGGGATGAGATGGGATGGAATGGGATACGAAAAGGAAAGGATCAAGGCGGTATGCAGGTCAATAAAGCGCGCGTCTTCCCTTCCCTTGACGGACGGCGACTGCGGGCATCTGCTTCCGCGTGACTGACCGACTCTGGCCGATTTCCCTGCCTCCACTCCTCCCTCTTGCAGTCTCCGTCTCCCTCAATTGATCGATCGCTATTCCACCATTCATTCACTCCTCCATTCACACCTCGACGCCTTGATTTCATCCGCTGCCTACGCCATGCAACCCCCAAACTGGTCCCCTTCCACCGAAACATCCACAGACGCCGTCCTCGCCAAGGAAGCCACCATCCGTGACATCCTCGCCCTCCAGTCCTCTCTCTCGCGTGTGTGTCCCGCCTCCCTCTCCCCTCTCCCTTACATCAAACGCAAAGCAGAGCTAACCCCTGCGCGCGATCGATAGACCTCCTCATCGACATTGACGCCCTCGAACGCTCCAATGATTCCCTGCGGCAAGAAGGCGAAACGCTGCAGATGTACATTGAAAACTTGACAAGGACCGCCATCAGCAGTGTTGGCGGAAGGCGGTGAATGACCCGGGGGTCCGAGTTCCGAGAGGACGAGGAAGCGCGCGGGGGGCGTGGCGGGGACGCGGGGCGGGCGGGGGATGGTGCTGGGGCTTCGGAGGCGACGGCCAAAGCACGAACGATAAATCCGCCGTCGCGACGTCAACTCACCATCCCGCACTCATCGGCGCCCGCTCGATACACCGTAACCTGAACCTGACTTGATCGCGGGCATACCTTCCCCAGGGCAGTACACCGAATGTTGCGGGAACCTCGAGGGCCGAATACATGCTCCGTCCGCGGCATAGAAACACTGGTCGTTCCGCCCTACCGTTCACCCACCGCGCCATGTAAAACTCGTGCCCCCACATTGAACGAGCCCACTCGCGCACCGGCGCCACCGCATGCCGCGAGGCATGCCCCCCAAAACGAACGGGAAAAACGGGGGCGAGGTGCGGGATCCGACGGTAGAGTTGTACATTCGTCCTCATGCGGAAAGCGACCGACGGATATGACTCTATCCGTACGCTGCATAACGCCCGCTTTGCCCGTCCATTCATGTCAAAATCACGCTTCCGCCCGAGGCACTCGTCTCCTCGCGCAAGCGCACGATCCCGTACGAGTCCTACGAAAAGCAAGCGGATCCATCGCTCGACTGAACGCATACCAGGTATGATCTCGTGCAGGGGAAAGGACGGCCCAGGAACCTCGGGTCCGATACGGACGACGGTGGACAGCTCGTGGCGAAACGCCGACGGTACGCACGTGTCGACGAATCGCGAGAATACGTAGCGTAACTTTCAACAGCCTGTCACGGCATATCAAATCAACGCTTTTTCTCTGTGCTGGTCTGCGTCCGTTCAATACCAACATCCATAACATCCATATCGACACCCTCGAAGAACGCTCCCGATGCCTACTCGCTCGGCGTACCGAATGCTTGGAGAAAACCCTCCGGACAGTGGGAAAAACTCATACCAATGGCAGGAGCGAAAAGGTGCAAATACCCCAGCAGGCAGACGTACAAGCGCTTTTCTATGCGCAGCCCGCCGGACGCGGAAACATCTCTTCACGCACCAGATACCGTGTGACGTTCACCCCCCTCCACCCAATCGTTCACCCATTTCCCCACGAATGATTCCCTGCCGGCAATCTTCTTCCTTCTTCATCCATCTTTCCGACCGACCAACGCCGCCCTATCATGCTCCCGAAGCCCGGGAACCCCTCTGAACGGCTTTCATGACGCCGGCGGCAGCAGGCCGTCGGACCAAAATCGAAAAGCTCTCCACCGCTTACCCCATCCCCAGACAAAGATCGTCGCGCAAAGTCTGCAATGTTCGAGCGGAAGACCGTTCACACGGCGAACGGGCATGTATTGTAGCCCTGCCCTTGTTCCAAACCATGGCACCGATATACGGCCACGCGCAAACAAACGTCATCGCGGGAACACCGAGTCAAGAGGGTTCGTCGCACGGAACTCTGTGCTAGCGATGTACAGATCTATAGACAACAGGATCTATTGGTGCTGTTGCGCGTGTACTAGAGGGCATTGAGCAAAGAACACTTCGTCCTCCACCTACAGTTGCTGCAGCCGCGTCTCCACAAGTCCTTGCCTCCTCTCGCGGGTCTAGATTACTAGATGCGACTGAGCGGTCGCGTGGCCATTCCTGAGCCCGGAATCGACTGATCATGCCGTCCGACCGATCTACTCAACACAAAAGAGACAATTTACGAATTCTATGCATCCTGAAAGCTATACCCGCTACATCGCTCTAAAGACGTTCAGCCCTCACTCCGAAACTCAGTGCCAGCTGAATCCATCTCCGGGGAACCAGCTCCCTACCGGCCCGTTGCCGTCCATCTCGACAGGGATCTGCAGGTCCGAATCAACGTTGAGCATTGAGCGCGGGTGTCTGTTGACAGTATATCAGCCATCCGCCATGGATGCGGGATATGAAGACGCACGATTTGGGTCCAGGCGCACGAGAGGATTCTTCGTGTGTCGCGGGGGGCGGGAGATCCGTAAATCCTGCTTCCACAGCGAGTTCCCTAGTAGACAGGGTCAGCCTAGCCGTGGCAGAAAGACACATTGCTTACCGTATCCGCCGACCGAGAGCCGTCAGGAGCCTCGTATGACTTCGTTCGGCATAGTCTGCCGCGTCTGCAAGCTCGTTAGCGATGAGCGATGCGCATCTCAGACAACATACCAATGGCCTGAATCAAACTGTGATGCACGAGTCCTCTATCAATCTTGGCGCCTTGCTTCCATGCGCAAATCAAAAACAGGGCAGCGTGCGCAAGCGAGCACGAAATGTACTGCAGCAATGGTCAGTACCGATCAGACCAGTCATCCACCGGACTCACATCCGTGCCGTAACTGAATGGCATATCGGCGGTAGCGACCGATTCGCGATGCACCCGAATGACACTGACGGCCGCATTGATGGCGATGCTCAGACATGTTTCTTCCTGCGGCGACATGTGCAACGTCGTGTTCGGCTGCGGTGCACCATGGGCGCTCGAGGGGCGTGATGAGAGCGGCTGAAGCGCGGTGGCGTTGATGCAGAGGCGAATGTGTCCGACGCATAGTTGTACGTGAGGCGTAATCGGGCGAAGAAATTGTCCGACGGGTGTTTTCTGCGGATGCGTTAGCAGGGAACGGGTCTCCTTTCAAAACAACTCACGACCGACCACCGCTCTTCCCATTGATCGAGACGCTGATTCAACCGACTACACATGGTCAAGATGACACCCGTGAGACCATCTCCGGGCGGGCGATTCAACACCGCTTGCGCCTCGACATTGTCCCGCATCTGATCCACCTCGGCCCGGAAATCGCGCGCAATCTACCCTGCCATCAGCGAGATCCCTATTGCGCCATTGGTAACGCACCTGAAGCAATTCCACCTGACACGCGATAAAGACATCGCCCGTGACGGCAGGGATAATCCGATCATTCCCACCCTCTTGCAGCGCCGCCCGCCCTCCGCTCTGCTCGAACCTCGCCATGGAGAGATTCAAGAACGCGCCCGTCTCGGCCGAGTCCATCTGCGGCTGGCTCGGAGGCCGGCCAAAGCCGAGGGCGAACAGGCAGTCGTACACAGACAATGCAAGCCAGACGCGGCGCCGGGTGATGTACCGCTCGACGCGGCGCTGGCCTTGTTCGCCAATCCAAAGGTGTTTCTCGCGCGCGTAGACGGCGTCATCGAGGTGCATGCCCAAACGACGGGACATTCGGAATGCGTGCCCAGTCAGAATCTACGCACGTCAGCAAGCGCCAGGGAAGGGTCATCGCGAAACGTACCCATGCATCCGGTCCGCCGCCGCCACTTCGCAAGCCCCACGTGGCCATCAACAGCGTTCCCTGAACATCCGTCACGGCGTGCTGTTTCCGCAGCAGCGTTCTCGCCAGATGCGACTCGGCCGCATCTGCGAGCTCGTCAAACGTCTGTGCATCCACCTCGAGCATCAACGGAGGCGCGCCTGCCGTCTGTGGTGCCGTTTTGCGGTAGCAGAATCGCGCCGAGATGGCGAGGATTACCGAGAAGAGGAAGGACGATTGAGCGCGAGTCGCTTCGTAGAATGCGAATAGCTTGGAAAGGTCAAAGACCGGCATAAAAGGGTGGACGTGTTCGGCGTATCTAGACTCGTGTCAGAAAGGATACCTGACCGCGCGACCGTGACTCACTGCTGAAACAACGCCCACGCCATCCGCTCCGACAAGATCCCATTCGCCACCGGATCATCACTGATCGATTCACCGCCCATATCCTTGCGCGTATTCGACGACGGGAACTGATCCATCGGCAGGCGCGCCTCGTCCTGGCTCCCGCGTGCGTCCTCACTCGAGACGCGGCTGAGGGCCGGATCCATCTCGCGGTTCTCCCATACGCGAGGGTTAAAGCTGATGGCGCGGAAGGGCGGGTCGAACAGGTGCATGGTCGCGTCGCGGAGACGGGAGGAGGGCGTGACGTCTGGATCTGTAGGCGGTGGGGCGAGATCGCGCAGGGACAAGCGCGAATGGACGGATTGAGTGGTAGATTCGGGTGGAGAGGGGCCGTTGAAGGAGGGCAAGTGCGGTCTGCGTTGCGTATCGTATGTATTGGCTCCATTGATCGGCGCCAGCTCGAAGGAAGGCAGCGGTTGTTCGATCGTAGGAACATTGGGCACAGGCGACTGCTGCGCAGCCGCCATCGCCAACTGATCGATTCTTGACCTATCCGTCGCCTGCTCATACGCCGGGAATCGACCCTCCTGCGCGGGATACCTCTCCCGGTCGAGTCTGACACCCGTCGGCCGCATCTGCTCATCGTAGCGCGTGGCCCCCATCTCGGGCCGAACGAACCGTTCCAACGGGCGTAACTCGTCGCGCAGGGCTTCGAGGTGTCCGAGGATCTGGGTGACGGAGGATTCGAGCGCGCTGACGCGGGCGTTGGTGACGGCTGCATTACCCACAGGGATGGATCCACTAGGCGATGCGACTTGACCCATCGTCGGCAAAGGTGCCGGCTTTCCCGAACTAATCACGTCCGTCAGCCATCATCACCGTCAACCCCAGAATCCCTCCACTCACAAATCACACAAGATCCCCGCCCTCTGACACCTCCGACACGGCTCCCCGCCCAAACACCTCAACTTGTGTTTCCTGCAATTCGCACACGCCTTGGCGGCGCGTCGGATCTTTGTATGCTCGTCGTCGGGCAAGTTGATGGCGATGCTCGTGTTCGGCGCCGGCGCGGGCGGTTGCGCAGTGTAGGCATGATGGATCCTGTGCGGGCCTGCTTCCGAGTCGCGCTGCATCGAGTCCATGCCTGGTGGGGTGCGCGATGTGGACATGGCGAATGACGATGACACCAATCCCTGATCTGACAACAACCCTCCCCTTTGCTGTTTGATTTTCTGACCAGCCTTGGACGTAAGTAAGTAATCGGGATCCCGAGCCGACTCCCGGCCGCAGCTCGGTACGAACGCCCGAACAGTCCAGAGTCGGGCGTTTGACCGTCGTTTTATCTAATCAGCCATGACAGCGAACACGGTAGCTAGTAGAGTGCACTAGAGCGGCCATGCCAGAAGGCAAAATAGATAGAGAGGCACCATCGTCAGTAAGCGGTAGATGGATACGACAGGCAACGGAGACATGGACAGCAAAGACTCGAATCGGTGATTGTTAGTGTGTGTCTGCCAGAGCCCTGCAAGAGTACAGGTTGCTTCACGTGGGTCTGCATCGACCGGACGCTCTCAGTAGGAGACCCGGCGAAATCGATACATGACTCTTGACAGTGATGCAACGTATCATGCAGTACGACATCGTGTCTTGTAGCCATCACAGCCCGTACCCGTCTACCCAAGTCCCTTCCACCTAAATATCGCGACATACACACCCGCCGTTCGCATTATCAGCCCACCAATATTTTGCGCAGTCATCATAAAGCTCAGGTGAATAGCAATGCGCCATCAACGGCCAGGCGCGCTCGACGATATGACCAAAGTACGGTGAGACGGGACTGTCCCAGAAAGTCAATTCGGTCATTCGCCTGACGACAACGCGCGACTCACCCTTCCTCACCATTCCACTCGAAACCTCCCACATGCTCGGGAGAGCCTACCTCGCTAAGCAAGATATCTCTCATGTCTCGCCATACCTTATGCCTCGTCTTCCGGATCCTCTCCAGAGAGAGCACGATCTCCCCCTTCCACGTTATCAGAATCGGTTGATCCTTCGGCATAGAAACATTCGGATAAAACTTGTCCCATGCGACCGAAAGCTCGGGGAAGGGCCATCCATTTCCTAGGTCGACCGAGTTGACGTATAGTTGATATTCGCCCAGGCTGACGCGAACACTGTCAGTGAGCTCCGAGAGCGGTCGGAAACGACTCATAATTGCTTACGACATGAATCCCACAGAGGGGTTTAGAAGACGAAGTTTCTGCCACACCAGATGCATCTCGTGGGGTTGAGCTGAAGCGCGCACATGTAAGAATGATGAAGGGAATCGCAACGACGGACATACCTTGCAGAAAGACAGTCTGTTGTGCCAACTCGTCCCAATGCTCAACGCTGCGGAAAGTCGATCTGTATCACAGTCGAAGCAGCTCTATGGAGACTCACATGTGATCCAGGTAAACGCCCATATCCCTGCCCAGGTTTCTCCTCGGGATGACCACATCCGCGCTGGTTTCTTCTTTCAGAGCGTTCAAAATCCCGTCAAGATTCTCGATCAAGCGCCCCTCCTCGGCAAACGCCGGGATACCCTTGTGGTATACCACCACACGCACTCGAGCCCAGGTCAACTCGCCGCGGATCCGGTTGATAATTTTGCGAAGATCTCGCGTAGGCTCATTGTAGTAGGCGATAACGACATCGACCGATGGGATGGGAGAAGTATATTGCTGACCCATTGGTCGGTTCTCTGGAAGCGTGGCGATGTCCAGCGTGGACAACTCGTGCGGTGTCTGATATACGGATGCTCAGCGTTGTCATTTCAGTCCTTTATCCGGATACCCACAGCCCTTCCCAGCGCGACGTAGATGGATTGCAACTGCGACCCGGACATGGCATGCTTTCCTGCTGCGAGGAAAAGGGGCGCAATGGCTGACACCGAGAGGAGCATCTTCAGCCAAGAGGTCCGTTCGACTCTGTGCGGCGCCGGCGTTGTTTCGTCGGAAGAGGTGTCACCAATTGCTTTGTATGTTGGCTTTTCCATGTCCCATCGGATGTGGTAGAAATAAAGGGCAACTCCACATGCGATGAGTGCGGCGAAGTATAGCGTTGTTGTATCATTCTTCGACAGTATGCCTCCGCTCCGGATAGAGTCGCTGCCAATGTCGATTGACAAGGGTATGATGCAAACGATGAGCACTGCCAGAAAGACAGAGAGATAGTGCCGTAGGCTCTGGGATTTGCACCTCTTGTAATGCATGGTCTAGGCTGGTAACTGACGCTGCTTCCAATCCGTCTGCTGTTGACTCCTGTGCGCCATCATCGACAAGTACCATCGTACCCCGCACAATAAGGACAGCCGCGCCCCACGGCAGGGAGTGCCGACCGAGGGTGGACCATCGGTTGGGCCATTGCGAGAGTCCGTCGATGATGTAGATGATAAGGGTGAGCCCGAGGCGAAATGCGACGGAGGGCGTTGCTGGGACGTGATCCAGTGATTTCTCCATGTAGCGAAACAATGCGCGGTTGGAATCGATTGAAGGTGCGAATCGCTCTTTGAAAGCCAACGTGATTGTCGGGAAATGCTGGAGCGTCTCGAGCACGGTCGCAAAGCACAGCTGCAGGAATGCAAAGGAATCCAGCTTTGGTGCCTGCAGCGTATGGATACCGACGAAAGCGATGATGGCCAGTCCCGTCGACGAGGCAAATTGACCCGATGGAGTGGGCGGAAGGTTGCCGGCGCGAGCGACCAGCATGATGGCGCACGGTAGACTTAGCACAACGAGGGCGATCCGCGGCGAGATCTTGATGAGGCACCAGTAAAAGAATGTTTCAGACACGTCGTGGAAGGCACCATCTATGCCGCTTGATGACACTATGGGATGCGTTCGTCAGATCGTGGTGCCGATGCGTGAGCACCTCTTACCGTTCTCGCCGCTGTCACCTGCCTCTCTCCCGTCAATGCCGCGGCGTTCATCCACTGCGGTCCGACGACAGGCATGTATCGCTCGTGTTACCGCAAGGAGCAGCGGCAACCAGTGCAGCAGATTAATATACTGCCGAGACGCGGTCCCGATGAGAGCCAATGCATGGATGGTGTCGAGTCCCAGCCGGCAGATGTCTTTCCTATGCAAGCGTGTGTGCCGAACAATCCAAGTCGACCATAACCTATTGAGCGTCAATACCATGATATCGCCACCGATCCAGCAATTACCGACAAGAAACGCTTTCCGACGGGCATCATCGCATAATCCAGTGTGTACGAGAACCCTTGTGGCTAAATACAGAAATCAGCGAAAACCAAAGGCCTGCCTAGGTTACTCACCTCCTTTCGCCCCTAATTGAAAGTCTGTTTTTCGCCAACGCCGATACGACCGCATGGGTCGACTCTTGCGCGCGGGAATGTTATGGCTTCACCTTGCATCCTGCTTCGGAGACTTGACGTCCACGCCAACCCTTTGTCGGAGGAGGTAGGCGTTGATGGCAGCAGTATGGTGGCCGGTGCAAGTTGTTATCGGTTGAAAAGGCCATTCAAGCAAGACGTAAGACACGAGTTGGCGGTCGGTAACCCATGTCTCACTTGCATCCATATACTACGCACTTGCATTATTAGGCGGAAGAATGAATCGAGGTCTCCGACGTCAGAGTCAGCGCTGCACAGAGTTAAGCAAGGGACGATTCATCCGAATCATTCCTCCATTCTTGGCCACATCCCACGGTCGGGAAGGCGTCGAGATCTCTGAAGGTGATTCGTGGCCTCAGATACAACGTGCTGCAACTGCCTATCGCCAATTCCTACGACGGCAAGGACCCCGGCGTCCCGTCACTATCCAACATGTTGAACCACCAAGTCTCAAACGCCGCCATCTCCGCAGCCGAAAATTCCCCCAACTCGCCCATGAATGACATTTGAGCGCCAGGTATCAGTGCTGCACCGAGGTCAGGCGCGAGCGAGGTCGATCTGAGCGGGAAGGTCGACGTATCGGTCGACGGAGGCCAATCGTGGCTGTGGTTCGGCAGTGGTGGATGATGCCGAATATCTGAAGTGGCATGCGTGTGTGATCCAGAACCGTTCACGCTAGAACCTATCCAAGGGTCGGCGCGAACTGGCGTCGAGTCCTGTACCGGTTGGATCCTCGCGACACCCGCCTTGACCCGTTGGAAGAAAACCTCAGCGATCTCGGGGTACAGCCTTGACAACGTCTCCTCGAACGCCTCGAGGTGGTTCACGTGCCGTCGACCGGTCCAGTCCTGATGATTGTTGTTTTTGAACATCGCTTGAACATTGATCAATCCGAGATATGCGATAAAGCATACGACATGCTGAGGACCCGTCCAGCGCTGCTGGAGGTCCTTGCAGGTGGACAGGCCGGTGATGATTTGAACTGAACGCTGAATGACGGATCGGCCGACATTCTGCAGCAGATGAAAACGCCACGGATTGCATATTGGTCGGGGAATACGTTGTATCCATCCGGCCAGCCGTAGATGCACGGCGCAATCATACTGCTTGGCCATGATATACAGATGCCGCGCTGGGCAATGTTAGCGAAGTGAAGTAAAACTGACGGAAAGACTCACCTTTCTTCTTGTCGATATTCGCATACCATGTCTTGATGCGCTCAAGGTACTCGGTGAAATAGGCATCCACCGCAATCAAGTCATCCTCTGATGGGCCGGATCTGGAGACCCCTTGTACACGCAACAATGGCGGCGCCATTATGTCCTGTAAACGTGCCGTTTCCTGAACATGGTGATGGATGAGAGTCATACGGTCGTGACCCGACGTAGATTCGTTCGCGCGATCAGCAGGCAGCGGAGTCGGAATATGCGGTGACATGACCAAGGAGATCCTGAGAGGGTGTCAGCGGCCGTAGAGGAGCTGGTAAGTGCACAGCGTACCAGAATTCTTGTTGAAGTACGCATCGCCACTAATGATCGCCGTCAGAGCCGAGTCACTGCAGCGCTCGACTCACTCACAAGGATATATCCATCCATCCCCGCTGCATCCTCTCCATCCCACCCATCATCCGTATACCCCAGCATACTATCCTCTGCACGATCCATCCCAAGCGCCAACGCCATCGATTTCGCCACCTGAACGATGTACTGTGGGTCCGGTAACGATGGCTCTCCGTCCGATGAGGGACACGTCGAGAAGCCAGGCAGATATGTAGTGACAAGCAATGCCCTCACGACGGGCGTGCTTGGGGGAACGTTCAGCGCCTTGATCAGGTTCTCGCGCATGATTTGACGGAAAGCCCATGACTTCTGGGCGCTGAGCGGGTTGATGGTGTCCGGACATTGGGCGAGGTATCCCAGTATGGCGCTCTGCATGAACGGATGTCGTGGAGTTTGCGGTAATGATAGTTCGCGAAGTGGAAGTATGTCGCGGAAGAGGTTCTGGAAGCTATGAATTGGTCAGCGATGCGCCCGCGTTCACGATTCGAAAGTGACAACATGCTCTGTCAATGCACAAATCGCTTGCTACGAAGGCATGCGAATGACTGTCCACACTCCAGGTGTCTCCCTTTTGCAAACAATCACAGTCATGTAAGCATCATAGAACGCTTGCCCCTGCGCTCGAAAGCCTGGCTGTAAACATCCAATGTGGTATGCACCGTCGAACATCCGGCCCCGTCTACGAGCAATCTCAACACGTATACCGCCAGTCCTGATGAATCAGGTTCGAAATCACAACGGCCACCTCTTCCGAGACGGCCGCGCATGACTTTCCCACCCACACCAATACCCAGTGTTCACTCGCATCAGCAGCGCCCCGTGTCGCTTCACGACATCACGCGGGCAGAACCCGCAATCAAAGAAGCTCGGAACGGACGTACGACAAATAGGCACCCCTCATCGCACCCTCGCTAACAACCTCCTCGACCCCTCTCCACCCTTGACCCATTTCCCTCGACAAGCCCGTCAACGCTCGAAAACTCCCCCAGAGATCCTCATGCCTCACGAGCGCCTGCGTCACTTCGACGTGCTCGTCCGCTGATCCGTTGGCCGGTCTTGGTGTGAGTTTACGTTTGCCCTTATCCCTAGGCAGGGTGCTTGTTGAGGCAGCGAGCTGGGCTTCGAGGATCCGAAGGCGGGTCTCGAGCGCTTCGAGTCTTGATTCCGTGGAAGTCTTCGCTGTGATCGCCTCGGTATTGACGGGCTCCATAACGCTGGAAATAGGGCCCATCCTGCCGTCCTCTACCGCGCTCGTATCCGGTACGGGACGATCCACCTCGGCGCTCGTACTTTGCCGACGTCTTGTCGTCTGAGATCCAGCAAGCGAACATTCCGTCCCAAGCACGCGACACCTGCCCTCGGATCAGCCCTTCTTCTCAACGTCTCATACCTATGGGAGACTCGTACCGATGACACCCTACAGCAGAATCAACAGTCCGACCTGACGATTGGAAGGGAAGGAGATACGCACCATCCTCGGCCAACAGCTCACAGCGGCTCTTCCTCACCTGACACGCTGTTCTGATTCTCAGCCAACGCCCGGTATCCCCCGCGACGAGACTCACCGGCACAGGCGTTGCTGACTTTTGTACGCTTGACTTTACGCTCCATTCTCAAGTCAGTTATCCTCCTTCCCGGAAAACTGATAGTCGAGTACGACTTGAATGCTTCACCCCAACGGTCGTCGGGGTCATGAATTCCATGAATAGCACATTTCACGCGGCGCGGGTCTCGGACCGAAATTTGTGAATCTTTGGCTATACATGGGACGCAATCTGCCCGTAAATTTTGGCGGACCTTGGCGGTTACCGGGTTCTTTGCACGGATGACACTGTAGCATGATTTCTATCGCCAGATTCGTAACCCCTAACAGAAGGTGTAGCTGGCTGAGGATGAAAGGTTGTTCTCCAACTATCCATCAGAGATCAAAGATGAGCCGAGCAGAGAACAAGCACAAACAGCTGCACCCACGCGACCGGCGCTCAAATCCAGTCAGCTATCCAGTCTGCATCCGCTACGCGTCTGGTGCAATCTGATCTGAAACACGCGCACACAGCCCCTTTGATGCCTTTCTTCATCACGACACTTCAACCTATTCAGCCTGAAGGATCCCTCCATCTCATCATTCACCAACGATGGACGCCCCACACCCGATACGCCCCGACCCGGCATCCAGAGCCTACGCCGCCGTCCCCGCTCGGCCGACGCTGCACAGCTATCCGCCGTCGTACAGCAGCGATCCTTCCTTCCCGAACGATCCACCACCGCCGCCGCCGCCGCATGACGCTCCCACACAACCCCTCCTTAAACGTCTTTCCCTTCGCCTTACAACACAGGATCCAAATTACAAGACACCCGAACAGCTCGCCGAGGAGGATCGGTCATTGGACGCCGAGGAGGAGGAGATGTTGAAGCGGGGGATGATTAATTGGCGGGAGATGCGGAGGTGGAGGTTTTGGATTCGGAAAGAGTGGTGGGGTGAGTCTTGGACACTCGTCCAGAGAGGCAGGGGACGTGAGCTGATGGTGGTGTAGGTTGGTACATTGCGTTTGTCGTTTGCGCGTAAGTCATCAATTCCTCTAGAACCCTTTCTTTCAGGGTAGCACGTCCGTGCCAGCCCCGTCGGCGCAAAACAGCCAAGGTCCTCAAAGGATCGTTCAGAGTTCCGGTTCATGACGCCGAAATCACCAACTCAACGTCCGCGCTTGCTACCTGCACGGCTTGCGCCCCTTCTCGAAATGACGAACCACGCTAATGCTTCCCTCCCGCCAGCGTCGTCGTCACCCTCATGACCCTCTATAACGAACAAATCATCGCCTGGATGCGTCCGTTTGCTAATAAACTAAAAGAGTAAGCTGCATCCTACGCTTCGTTGTGGTGGGTCGTGTCGCTGATTGGCGGACGGGATTCTGGGTAGCTTACCGGGAGGATGGGCAATCCCGATTGGAATCTTGTTGATCATTTCCTTTCCGCCGTACGTCTTTTTCCCCATCGCACGCGTTCGGGAGCCCAAAACTGATTTTTCTATCTCTAGTTTATTCGGCCACGAAGTACGCTGTGCTCGATACCGCAAAACAACTTGAAACATGCTGATCCGTCGAATGCAGATCGTCATGATCCTCTGCGGCGTCGTCTGGGGCCTCTGGATAGGCTTCGCCATCGTCTGCGCCGGTACGCCCCTCCCCTCTATCCCAGACTTTCCCTGACCTCCCTACCCGCGTCAAAGGAACCCTGCTCGGCGAGATTGCCAACTTTTTCGCCTTCAAATACACCTTTCGCGGCCGCGCCGCCAAGCTCGAGCGCAAGAATATGAATTACGCCTTGTTGGCGCACGTCGTGCGCGAGGGCGGGCTGAAGATTGCGGTGATCTGTCGGCTGAGTGCGATTCCTGGGTGGGTTGCTTGGTCCATGGCGCGAGGGGATGTCCTGCTGATGACAGTGGCTGTGGGCAGGCATTTCACGACTGTTGGTGAGTTTGTTTGAAGGGTCCGAGGCGCTGTGCTGATTCCGTGCAGTGTTCTCCACATGCGGGATGGGCGTACGTACGCGGTGATCGCGCAGAATGCGCACGACTGACCCACCCTGGTACCGCAGTTCTGGATGTTCACCCTCGGCACCATCCTCTCCCTGCCCAAGAACGTACGTCCCCTCGCTCATTCCCCGGTGCACCGGATCTGACTGCGGCCCGTTGGCAGCTCGCCGTCGTCTACCTCGGTGTCGCCCTCGCGAAAACGGACGAAAAGGGCAGCAGCAAAGCCGTGGAATACACCGTTATTGTGATCTCCTTTGCATTCTCGGGCTTGGCGGCGTACTATATCTACTGGTACATGAACAAGTCGCGTCTCGTCGTATGGCGATTACATCGGTACGTGAGCAGGCAAACATGGAACGGGAAGAACGCTGACACCCGGGCCGTGCCGCAGGGCCAACCTCGCGAAAAAGGGCGTGGCGCTGGACCAACTCCCGCAGGACCCGACGGGATTCGACGACGTCGATGGCAAGCCCGTCTACGTCAAGTACGAAGGAGACGATGCGGATGTCGCGCGGCCGATGATGCACGATCAGGCCGAGATGGGCCGCACGACGTCGAGTTTCCAACGGTGAGTCGTGGCGCTTTTTCCCCCGGATGCGGTGAGTTCGGGACTGATGGAAGGACGCTTAGGCCTGAGACGTTGTATGTGGCGGGGACGTACGACTATACGCCCTCGCACTCGACGACACAGCTTGCGTTACAACCATACACCCCGCACCCGCAAGACAACGGCGACCTCGGCTCCCTCCCGCTCTACCCCTACACCGACGCTCCGCCCGTATCAAATGCCCATCTTTTCCCCGAGCCTGTGCCGGCTCACGTAATGCGCACTCCGTCGGACGCTTCGTCAATGTACCATGCCATTTCGACGCCCGAGCCGGCGGCGTCGGGGCGGGGCGGATACCTGGATCCGCCGAGCGTGGCGTTTCCCGTGCCGCGGCCGTCGGGTGACGAGCGGGTTCATCTTGTGGATCCCGGGTATGCGAGGGTATGATGAGAGGGTCTTGTGACATGTTGTAGGGCTCCATGTATGCCCATTTTCAGTATCGAGAGATGTCGAGGACAAGGCAAGGAAGATGTCGGCTTGCACCCGATCTCGGCCCGAAATGGTGCGCCCGAATGAAAAGGGGATTGCTTCCGCGGTGAATTGCGAATTCCGACGAAGAGTCAAGGGAATCGACTTGTTAGCAGGATGAGGCGATGCAATATCAGTCGATCAATTCCCAGCCGGTCGTGGTCAGACGGGAGAGTCGACAAGACCGCGGGCCGGATATCCGGAATGCCATCGCTCGCTTCCGTGCCCAAGGCGGCGTTGGCGTGCCTCCTGCTGCAGCACGTCAGTAGGTGAGTCGCTCCCTCCGGCCATTCGTCTCCACACACGTCTGACGCGATGGCTTCATCGCAGCGCATGGGGCGAACAAAGCTTGGGTAAGTGACCCATGGTCGTCTATGCAATCGGCTCACCGACGTTTACCTCGCCCCTCGTCGGATTCTTCAGAATTTACCGCCTACCTCTTCCTGATCACGCTCTACCCATACACGTTCCTCCCGGCCTCGGCGCTCGGCCTGTCCATTACAGTGGCGATGGTCCTGGCATCGAAAGCCATCGGACAGCAAGTAGACACCCAGCCGAGGTTTTCCTTTGTGCGGCGGTTGATTTTGGTTCAAAAGGTTCGAGGAAAAGGCGCAATGAACGTGGGAAGAAGCTGAACGATCGTGCCGTGTCAGCTCTCCCAAGCAGGCTGTTACGCCATCTTTCTCTACCTCTTTAGCCCCACCGGCTCTTCATCCACTGACGAACCCGTCCAACCCGTCTCATGGCCTTCCGTCGGTCTCCTCGTCATCCTCGCATCCCTCGGACGCATCGCAACAACCGGCATCGACCTCGCCGTCTGCCGCGACTGGATCCTCTCCATCGCCGCGGACGCTCACGAGGCGCCCACCTCCCTCCCAACGGACCAGCCAAACGAGCTGCTCACGTTCCTCACCACTTCGCTCCGTCGTATCACGCTCATATGCAAGCTTGTCTCTCCGCTGCTCATCTCGGTCCTCACCACCTCGACGGGAAACCGAGCGACGGCGGGCATTCTTCTAGGCGTGGCGGGGCTGACGCTGGCGTCCGAGATGACTTGGATTGGCGTCGTCTGGCGTAAATTCGAGGGCGTGCTCGGGCGGGATGAGGCGCAGAGAGCGCGACACCGTGCGGGCGATGAAACGATCGAGAATGAGACTGTTGAGAGGGGCGGAGCGGTTGCGCTTGGAGGCCTGGATGAGCGTGGGGACCAAGACGGTGTGATCCCTCGCTTACGGGAGGAACGGAAGCCACTGCGCAGATTGGTAGCGTTGGCGGCACGAGCAGTAGCGCCCTGGAACGAATTCCGCAAGATGCCAATCTTCCTCAGTGAGTGTCTTGCGAATGGAACCGGAAGCGCGCGCGCGCGTTGACACCCTCGGCGCGCCAGGCTCAATTTCCATGTAAGCCTGCCAGCATCTTCTCGCACACCCTCGACTGACACGGACACGCGCGCAGCTCTTGCCTCTACCTGACGACCCTCAGCTTTGAATCGATCCTCATCTCCTACCTCAAATCCGAAGCCAACCTCTCCGACGTCTTCATCGCCGTCGCACGTGGCATATCCGTCGCCATGGGCCTGCTCGGGACGGCCATCATGCCCATACTCGAGAAGAAACTCGGTCTCGTTCGTGCAGGCGCATGGAGTATCTGGTACGTTGCCTCTCGGCTTCATGGCGAGTGCTGATACGAATGATATCCCAGGGGCGAAGTAGCGAGCCTCGTGCCCGTCGTTTTGTGCCTCTACATCGGCCCGGGACCGTCCGCCACCGGAAATCTTCCCTCCGTGATCAACACCCTCATCTTTTTCGCGACGCTCTCGCTCTCCCGGCTATGGCTCTACTGCTTTGACCTCGTCCAACTGCAGGCGCTCCTCGTCGCGCTGGAACATCATCCTCGGCGAAGCGAGTTTTCCGCAATGCAGGTGACGATGGAGAATGTATTTGACCTGGCCAAGTATCTGGTAGTGCTGGTCTTCAACAAGCCGGAGCAGTACAAGTGGACGGCGATGATTAGCCTCGTGGCGGTCGTCGTAGCGGTGAGTCGCTTCCCGGGAGGGAGGATCTAGCTAACCCCTTTGGCAGGGCGTGACATATTCCACCTACCTCTATCAAGTACGCGGCCACGTCTTTCACTTTGGCGCGAGGGCCAAGAAGAATGACGCCCGGACGGCGGACGATCCGGCTGATATCGAGTTGCCGTTGTTGCGGGCGGGTTTGGAACATTGATGGTAATGGTATGTATACATAGCAAGAGTTGTAAAAGCTACCGGCAACCGTGTACAACAAGAACGCACTTTCCTACAACTGATAAAATGTTCCGAAAAGTCGCACGCGACCTCTCAGTTATCGCTCACGAAAGGCCCGATCCAAGTCCTCGGAACAACAAGACGCTCGTGATACCCGTCGGCCCTCCCTCGACAATCATATTCTCCAACTCCAATAACTCTAATCGCGGAAACAAAGAATCAACACGACTAGACCGACCCCTTGGAAAGACACTCACGACTCGGCTCGATACCCCTCACGCCGGCCATATGCGGCTCAACAAGCCTATCAATCCGTACCGTCCGCCGCTCTGTCGTCACTCTGCGAGTGTTCGTTGGGACTGAGGGTTGTGCAGGAAACGCATCGGCAAAGTCGCGGATCGTGTTGCGGAGGGTAAGCTCGCGCCCGTCCTCGGTCGCACGGAGCGTCCAGGGACACCTTGCGTGTCGCTGGAACGATGCGGTTCCGGGCTTCACTCGCGGTAAGCACAAGCATCGGGGAGTACTTGCCAAAGACGGGACGTACGATGTTGGAATGCACCATGATCTTGCTCACGTTTCCTTCGGATGCTCCATCCACCAAGAAATCCAGACCGAGCTCAAAGTAATTCCACCAGCCTACGTTGTGCATCCTTCTTCAGTCGCTAGACGTCCGCGAGGTACAGAAGGCACTCACATTCGCCCGAGCCGCTCACTGATGCCGCGGCAACGTTTGATTCCGCGCCATCTTTCCAGTATCTCCTCGCCGGCGGTCCCAGATCCGCTAAGAGGTCTTGGGAAGTCGTGGACCCGAGGGCGACGACGTACGGCGGCTCTGCGGGGTTTGATCCGGCGGAGAAATGGAGTGTGATTCCTTTACCTGGCTGTTACATCGTCGTTATCTGTGGGGCTAGTAGAGGAAGGAGCGACATACGTGAATCTCACAGTGCGTAATCGTTCCCTCCAGGCCTTTCCCCGGGCCCTGCCATACACCCCATGGTCCCTCCCCTCCGCGCAGGCGCGTGATATGAGTCCGCACGATCGGGTCCTCCTCTTTGTCCCTCGCAACGACCGCGAGACTCCGCACGATGTCGCCCTCGGCGTCCATCGTAAATATCATTCCGGGATACGACACTTGCTCGTCCCGACCAGTGGTCCTCGATGATACCGATGACGGTTCCCCACGACGGGCAAACGAGGGGCCGAACCGCTGCGTGATCGTTCCACGAGTCAATCCGGCATGCGGTTCAGAGCCGATCAATGTCGTCGCGTTATGCGTCACCTCCGTCGTACGTCTTGATGATGGGCTCTTTGCTCCATCCACATCGTCAGATCCAAGACGAAGGACAATCAACTGAAGTATCTGGTGATGCGGGGATTCTGTCTGGGGGAAAACAAGCGACACCCCCTCCGGTGTATCCACGATCAGGGGACTCTCGAGATCCTTCCCGCCGGTTCGGTTCATCAGCACACACGGATCATGGACGTAAGAACCTACGAGGGACTCACCTCACGATCCCACCGCACGGCCACGGCGCGCTCGTTGCCGCGCGCGCGCAATGTCTCGAGAACGCGCCAAAGTGTGTCGCCGAGGGTATACGGGCCAAGGGACGTCCCGGGGTGGAGCGTAAGTGGACGGTCGTGCGCTTGACTCGACATGACGGCGGTGCTGCGATGACCGCGGGATGAGATGAGCCACCCTTCACGCCCACGCAACCGCTTCAGCACAGGACCGTGCCGCGCCGATCGCTCAACGCCGTTCCCTCGGCTGTCACGTGACACACATCCCATGGCTCGACCCCTACATAATGCATTCCCCGTTCGTGATCCACATATACAACCAGACTTCCGCTTCCTGCAGCACTCTTGTTATTTCCCGCATCCTACCCACATGTCAGCGATCGCCATAGCTGAACAACCCATGACCATCCCCATACGGCATTGGGAACTCGCTGCCCATTTGCTGGCTACTCGCGAGTGCGAATGCAAAGTCCTGTGACCCGATAAAGATCAGTTGAATCGCTCGTCAATAGTAGAAAGGGGGGACGTACGCTCGGCGGCGGGTTCGACATGCTCGAAATGCTGTAGCTGTTCGGCGACGCCGACATTGATGCCTGGATGCTCCCGTGGTGATTCATTCCCCCTACTTGCGACTGCGCCTGACCCTGCATCTGCGTCGTTGTCGTCGTCGTCGCCGTCGTTGCATTCCCCGTCGTCGCTCCCGTTCCCGTTCCCGCCAACGCTGATTCCTCCACCGAATGCCCTCCTCCCTCTCTCTCCGCCACCAGCTTGCCCAAATGCTCCACCTCGTCAAACGCCTCCTCAAAGGACATCCCATACTGCCGCAACGCCGCAATACACGGCCCGACTTCCTTGCGCCCCATCTTGGCGAGGTACCGTCCCCCTTCCCGGATCGACGCAAAGAGCACATTCGGGTCGAGGCGGAGGTAGCTATTCGTCGTCAACACCGACGCCAGCGCGGAAATCCGTAGCGCGCCATGCAACGCCTCGTCGTTCACTTTCCCCCTCACGGTATCCACTTCCATTCTTGTCTGCGCGAATTCGTCCGAGCTGCCAAACGCATCGCCGCGGTCAATCTGGCGGGATTCGTAGATCCCGTAGGTATCGAGCGTCTGGGCAACGACGACCCAGAGGGCATGATACATCAAGTCGCTCGAACCTATCCATTCGCAATCATCAGCCCACGCGACTCGCACGACACCCATCGGGAGGACTCACAAGCCGTGACGGCCGCGACGAAATCCCACGACTCGGGCCACACCGTCGGCACGCCCACTTTCGCCAGGTACTCGGTCCGCCACGTGCGCAGGGAATCCGCGATCGTTTTCAGGGTTGTCATCGGGACGCCGAGGCGTTCGCATTTCGGAAGGAAAAGGCCGCGCGCGAGGGCCCGGCAGATGCGAGAGAGGCTCGAGACGGAGGTGTGCCATGTCTGGGGTCATGATTAGCGCGATATATCCGATCATCGCAACAGAGATACTCACCTGAAGCTGGGAAAGCCCGCCAATAGGATGGTGATTTGCATTCACCTCGTAAAACTGCGTCACGTCAAGGTCATGGTCGTCTTCTTGCCTGTAGGATGACCGTCAGACAGGACCATAAATCAGATCCACCACCCTGGCTTACATTCTCGGTGACTGGCGAGCTAGCGTGCTGGCACACGCATCATGCCAGAAGGTGAACCAGAATGCGAACCCCGCAGGCCCGCGTTCCTTCGAGGTAAGCGTTTTCATTACAACCGTCCGCTTGTTGAAACCCAGCGCGATACACAGCTCGACACTGGCGCAATGCCAGAACCTGTAATTTCCGGCTGACCAGATCGTCAGTAAAACTCCGCGGACGCGATAGAATGGTGACTCACGCCCGGCAAGCGACACCATCATCAACGACGCCTGCAAACTCTCCAACGACGGTGTCCTAAACACCTTGTGCGTCTCCAACACCTCCTGCGCCCGACACGCCATCAACTGCGCCAGCCGGCTCCGCTTCCTGTCGCCTGTCAAATCCGCCGAACATGATTCGCGATCCGCCACGATCAAGGGGTGTTCCGAGAATTTCGCGCCCCATGCGAGGACGCACGCGATGATGGAGGGTGATGGCGGTCCTTCCGGGCCGTGGGGATTCTGGAATCGGCGGCGAAAGGTCGTGGGATCTAGAAGAGGGGCGCGGATGTGACAGATCTGAAAGTACGTCTCGACTAGATCCGTGGCGAGGCTGAGGCGACGTCAGGACTCCTAAAGTGAAAGGTTCTGTCGTACTCACTCGATTCGCATACTCTCGGTCATCAGCTGAAGGTGCGCCTTGGATGGCGGACCATCCGCGGTCGGAGCATAAGGCCAGCATGTCTCACGAGAGCGACGTGGGCGATCGGTGTATCCAAAGTAATTGTGTGTGACGAGTGTCGGCGAAAACATGTATAATAGTAGATTCGACAGGTCAAATTCCGGTGCGACGTGTGATGCTTCGCTGTTTTTCTCGGACCCGCTGACGCCGCCGTCAGCCGAAACCTTACGGCATGCATCGGAAGACTCACCCTATACGCGCACGCTTGACCGGCCGCGGGATTTCGCTTTCCGACGGATGGCCGAGATCGACCGCAGGCGTAACATGTGGCGAAATGGAAGATCCGTTCATATTGACCATGGACAAGCCAGGTACGCTGCCGCTCCCATTCGGCGGTCCGAGGTTGATCACCGGTACAGCTACCGGCATGATGTTGGTATTGCTGCCAAACGATGGTTCTTTACCGGTCCTGCCTTTTCTGGACGAGTTGACCTGCGTGACGTATATTGATCTAATGACAAGTCAGCGAGGATCTGCATTCAGCCGAGGTGACTCACGTGCAAGGCGTTCCCTTTGACCGGCAATGGTCACACTATCCCTCATCTCAGCCAAACCGCATTCCCCCGCCACCTCAGCACTCACCTGTTCCGCCATCGGCTTCCTTACACACTTGACCTTCCTCGCCCGACATGCGTCACACGCGACATTCTGCCTCCGCGTCGGCAACTGGCTCGCCTCGCCGTACTGCGTAAACTGCTGCGACGGCCCGGGCTCTATCGCTTGGTATTCGGCCGCGGTCATGTTCTGCAGATGGACGTCGCTCATGGGGGAATGCGAATACGCGTGGGAGACGTGGGAGAGGCTCGTGGTGAGGTTGGGTTCCAAGGTTCGGGATGATGATGGTGGTCGTGAGACTGAACGTGTCGCGTCATATGGCAAGTTGAGATGTGTAAGCTGTCCTGATTCTGATAACGGTAGCGCGTCGTGTGAACGATCTCGAATCTCTTTGACGTCGGTGTGGCGTGCCGGAGACGTCAAGAAATCCTGTCCAACGTTGTGTGACCCGTGACTCGATGATCCATTGAGTTCGTCGACGTTCCCCTCGAGAGTCTCGTTTCCATGTCCGTACTCCCCACCTTCCTGTGCGCTCCCATGATTCATCGTGGTCTCCTCCAGATTCTGTTCAAAGTTGACGAGCTCGCTCTCTTCCAATTCTTGATGATCCTCTGCTTGATGTTCAGGCTGTCCTTCGGTTCCGAGGTTGGCTATATCGTTTCGGTCCGCGTCGGTCCCGTTCTCGAGCTTGGCGTTGCTGTTATTCTGCATCAACTGATCCTCCTTGCCGTCGTGTTCGAGGGCATGTTGAAATGACATGTTGGCATCCATCGTAACAACTCTACCGATGCGTGGCTGTGTATTCTCGTCGTCTCGTTCTGAGCAAAGCGCGATCCCGAAATGCAAGAATTAATTTCGGATCCTTCCCGCGACACACCGAGCCGTCACGTCCAAACCCCGAAAAGCCTCACCTGCTATGAATCCTTTTCTGGCTTGGCCAATCAACGGCGCATCCTCCTGCCAGGAGAGCGTGTCCGAAACGTGCAGCTCCAGCGGATCCCAAGATGAATGTCGTAACGTCAATTCCGTCGCGAGCTAGTAACCCCCCCAAGGATCGTCCTTGCTCGCCCTCACGCGGTTCCCCGAAGAATGGACAACCTCCGTCGCGGAATGGTCAGGCAATCGAGCGAGATCGAAAGACGTCGTCTCCCTGGCCGCAAGCCACCCGTACGAGATCCCAGGATGATGGAGACTACACGAGGGTGTCCGTAGCAACGGAGGGAGATGGGTCAAATGAACAAGACAATAATCCCATACTCAATTAGCTCCAGCCTTCGATCGCCCGCCAGCACTAACCACCGCCGGGCACTAACAAGCTCCGTCCAAGCGCGTCGCCGAGCGAATGAGGTCCGCGCAGGTCACCTGTTCTGCGAGGATACTGCAGCGGCGGCACAGCCCTACCACCTCACGCTCCGCCTTGCGGGTCCGCTCATGCTCGTGTACAAATTCCCGTTGCCGACCGTGCAGTCGTCCCTACGCATGCTTGCGCGTCCGCTCCTTCCTGCCTTTCGCAGAAAATTCAGCACCGTTCCCACGGACCCACTTTGGATTTGCTCCGCGGGATCCGCATCCTCTCTGCGGGTCCTTTTCCAACGGTTCCGGAGAATGAGTAGAATGCCGAGGCTATAATTTTCTGACCGATCGAACAGCAAAAAGCAGCTCGAAAGCTTCTTTCCGTAAAGCTTCTGCCGCAGAGGATGTCGCCGCCTGCATACCAGCTTGTCACCTGCCTTGCGTTTCGCAACCATGTTTGGTCACCGGAATGCTACGTATATAGAGCGTGTTTAGGTTGGTGTCTCACTCTGTCGTTTATTGTTTTCACCATTGTTTTCATCAGGTTGTCAACTGCTACTGTGGAACTACTCGGGATATGCAAAAGACTTCATTGAGGAAAAGGCGTACACCTCCAAGGAGTTGCCAAATTGCCCAGCGATACCCTTGTCCACAACTCCCCTTGTCCGAAGTCGACACCAACGTCTCTCGTCATGTTTTCTACCGTGATTCACAATGCGTGTCAAGCTGCCTCACAAACGCAGGATCCAATATCCCCTCGTATCCCCTTGCAACGGGAAATTCCCAGCATATTCCTCGAGCCATCCATTGGCACAAGTCGCATACGGCACTTTGTCTCGTGAACACGTTTGCGGGTCCGAGCACTGGGCGGACGTGAAAAGTCTCTTGCATAGCTCCGAGGATTTGCAAAGCGAAGGCGGGAGGCATGGAGGGCCGGCCGGATTCTGTATAGGCTAGACTTGAAAGCGCGGCAGTCTCGACATGGCACGAGGATGTAGCTCAGAGTTGCTGGGTGTGAGCTATCACTGCTTGTACTACTACTGTGTCGATAACAATGATGACGCTCCAACAACATCGGACACTCGTATGTTCCCTTTATCTTGTCACTCATCGTAAATGGGTAGGCGGACAGGGGAAGACTGATCAATGGCGAAATTCATCTGCTAAGACTGGACGGAGCTCCTGGTCGAACGCGACGATTTGAAGATGAAAAGACAGTCTTGGCTTGCCCATAAAGCGCGCAGAAACCATGAGGAAACGGCTTTCCGGCATTACGCCTCGCGAGGTGAGCATCCCTTGCCAACGTTCTGCATCTGCATTTCCTTGGGCAAGATTATAATTCGCCCCTCATGTATCTTATCCTGCATCATCTCAGATGATCGTCGATGTAGCGGTGGCGAACGAGCGGCTCAACGAAGGAGATAGGGGAAGGACGGCTCAGCTCGAAGTAAGGAGTAAAGGCGTCCGCTCAGAGTTGGTCCGCCCCGCCCGCTCCTCGGCTGAAGTCGCGTCGCAAGCTGCACGGCGCGGAATCAAAGCGCGATATTTTCTAGAGGGTGAGATCGAGAAGACTGGGTGACTTGGGAAATTATTAGTTCGAGCAAGGTGGGATCTCGAGCTGTTGAGCCCTAGTTGCGTACGCCACCACCACCATGCTGATCAAGGCCGCGTGAGTAGAACCCCTTCACCTTGTTGTCCCGTACTGATCCCTACGCAGAACACACCTCCGGCCAATCCTCCGGCTCGGAGTAATACAGAATCCATCGTCAATACCAACGACCTCGACGCTCGGACCCAACGCATTCACCTCCAACAACACCCTCTCGCAACTCTCCTCCGTCCCTGGATCCCTCGCCACCGCTCCGGCTCAAAACGCCCTCGTCAACGCAAACCCACAGCACCCCGGCTCCTCGGGTGGCTCAAATGGTTCGTGGAACGCGGGAAGCAGCGGCAGCTCGTCAGGCGGCAAGTTTGGCGAACGCGGGTACGCGGGATACGCCCGCGCGTTCGTGAATGGATCGTCATCTTCTGGCTCGGGAGGTCTTGTGGGGCAACTGCAGAGTTATCAGGATGAACGAGGATTGGCGGCGCGTCGCGGGAAGACGTCGGAAGAGCAAGATGAGCGAATTCGGATCTTGAAGGACGGAAGGCCGCTCTTGCGTGTCGTCGACGTCGATGCGCAGGAACGACGCAGGATCACGGCGTTTTCGTCTCCGAGTGCGGCCAATGCGACGGAGCAGCCAAGAAAGTTGACAATCGTGGATGTGAGCGAGGCGATGACCGTTCAGTCGCTCGCGACGATTTCCGCCAAGCGTGCTCAGCAGCAAGTGCTGGATCGGGAGGATACGATCTCCATCGATGAGGATGAAGACGTCGTTGCGGAACCCAAGACGCATCGCTTGCAATCCGCTCGTAGGGGCTCTTTTACGGCGCGTGTTCCCGCGGACCGATCCTTGTGGACCGTGGGCATTCGCGCAGGTCAAGGCCGAAAGGTCATCGTCCCCGTCACAGCCGGGCAACCGATTCGCCTCATCACGACCTCTGCCGTTTCGAGACCGACTCTTCGAGGCCAAGGGAAGAGCCAGGATGATTCGATCCTTCTCAGCAAATCCAGCACTACGGTCCGACGGAACTCTACGGCCAGTGCCGTTCGTCCGAGCGCTGCTGCGGCGACGGAGTTGACCGAGGCAGAGCAGGCGATGCGAGACGAACTCAACGGACGAGATCGGCGAGTCGCTCAGCGCATCACCGACGCCCTGCATCGAGGAGACTATGACGAGACGATGCGTCTCGTCAATGCTTACCGATCGCAAGACAGCGTCGCCGACCAAAATACGCCGCCGTACTACACCGCCCGTACGTACAATGCCATCCTCTCCGCCCTTCAAGCGTTCCGTCAACCGGGAGAACCGATCTCGACCATTTTGACCACCTACAACGAGATGCTCGAGCGCGATGTCTTGCCGACGATCGCGACGTACGGAATCGTCATTCAGGCCCTGCTGGAACGAGATGAGGAAGTCGACAAGGCGATCAAGCGTGTGTCGAGGAAGCGAAGGTGGATCGAGTGGGAGAAGAATGTCGCCAAGGAGGACGCGGCCAAGGACGCTTCGACCTCAAAATCGAAGAGACGGCTTCGACAGCTGGAAATGGATGAACAGGAACTGGAACAGCTCGCCAAGGAGAATAACTATGAATCCGCTATCAAGCTTTTCCGCGCCGCCATCATCTACAATCGTCATCGTCCGTTCCGTGTCGCGAGCTACGTCTCGCTCCTCGGTGCCGCCGCACGACGTGGGGATGTCGAGACCGCTATCGAGGTCTGGAGCCACCACGAAGGCGTCAAGAACTCGGGGAACAAGATGCCGGAAGGCAGTGAAACTCGACCGATCGTTCGCATGTTTACGCTGTTGATTCAGGCGTACGCCAATGCACGGGAATTGTCGGGCATTCAGGAAGTCTTGCAGGAGTTCATGGCGCAGGAACGAAAGGGTACGATTATGGACGGTCGAGGTCAGCAGCCGATAGAGGAAACGATGCGGTACATCCAGGGCCTGTTTACGGAAGTTTTGCACGCATACATCGCCGCCGGTTCGCCCGAGGTCGCTCTCAAGTTGCTCGACGAGATGGCACGAGTCAGTCGAGAGGATGCCGCGCAACCCGGTTCTTTGCCGCAACTCTCGTCCAATCTCGTCGCTCGTTGCGTGTTCGCGTTCGTGACGAACGGCGACTTCGAACGAGCGTTGCAGCTCACTGGCGAGATCGAGGGCGAGTTTGCCAACGCCTTAGACCAAGAACAGCGCAAGGTGGCTATTTCGCAATCTCTGGAGTATATCATCAATGAAGCTATCAGCACCCAGAACGCCGACGTGCTGATCAAGGCCATCAACATGTTGCCTACCGTCATGGCCAGGTCAAAGTACCTGGAAGAAGAGGCCTCAGCGATGGCAACGACAGTGAGCCGAGCAATCAATCTTCTCACCAATCAAGAAACGCTTCCTGTCGATGCCGTACTTCGTCTGCTCCATGCCTTTGATGTGCCGCAAATCAAGGCTGAAATGTCCTCCCAGTCACGGATCACTTCTGTTCTGGAAGCGTGCTTTGAACGTAGCGCGCCGCAGGATGCCCTGTTCGTACTCAGGTACTTCGCCAATGTCGACCATCTCGAATACAAGGACATCGCCCATCGCATCCGAGATCATCGCTCCGAGTTGATAGCGCTTGCGACCGACTTCGAGGATGCATTGACGATCACCGCATTGCTCGCTCGATACGGATGTTCGCCTTCACGCTCGGACGCGCTGGAGCTCGTTGCCCAGTACGGCAAGATTTCAGCGGATACTTTCACGTGGACTCCGGAACGTGTCTCAACCTTGGTGACCATCGTTGAAGGCCCCGCCGATGCGGTCGAGGCAAACAGCCTGCAAGGCGAAGAGGCGAGGGACTACGATGTTGTTCTTGATCGTCTCGTCCGAGATCTCGGCGCAGCCACTTCCGCTGGTCTCGTCATCGAGTCTGCCGACCTGGGTCGACTCCTCAACGTCCTTTCCGTGCGCAAAGGCGAGGAGCAGGCTCGAGCGATCATGCTCGAGACGTTTGGACAGGATGCCACCGCTTCCTTGTTTGCCGAACATGCTTCGCCGAATCTCGCTTCCGAGAACGGATCTGATGCTCTTGCGCCCCCTTCGGAAACCTCGACGGCTCCTACCTCGGTTGCTCCGACTTATCAGGTTGATAGACGGCTCTCCGCTATCGTCGACGCTCATTGGGGACCCAAGCCAACATCGACTCCGCTAGCTTGTTACACCGCGCTGAAGAAGGGACTCGAGAAGGGTGCCGTGCCCGATCCCGCCGCCGTCGGTCGCCTGTTGCAAGCTTTCGCTCGAATGGGCGAGGAAGCAAAGGTTCGAGAATTATATGCTTTGGCTCACGAAATCGTCGCAACATCGATCTCACCCCAACGACAACTTGCCGCCTGGGTCTACGTCGAAGATTACATGTTGATTGCGACTTGCCACCTCGGTCACCTTGAACAGGCTGGCATGCACCGTGCGCGAATCATCGAGCAAGGTATGGCTCCCTCAGCAGACGCTTACGCCACGATGATTAGCAGTACCAAAGACACGACGGATGACGCGTCTGTCGCCCGAGAATTGTGGGAGGAATCTCAGAGGTTCAACGTCAAACCGCATCTCTACTTGTACAACACCATTATCTCCAAGCTGTCTAAGGCAAGAAAGGCAGAGATTGCTCTGGACTTCTTCAAGAATATGAAGGCAGAAGGGCTGCGTCCGTCTTCGGTCACGTATGGAGCTGTCATTGTGAGTCAGAGGAATGTTTTTTTCGATTCGCGCTAATCCTTGTCCAAAGAATGCATGCGTCCGAGTGGGTGATGTCGAGTCCGCAACCACCTTGTTCCAGGAGATGCAGAGCATGCCAAACTTCAAGCCTCGAGTGCCGCCTTACAAGTGAGTACTTACTCTGACAGAATAAAATACATGCTGACTGTAGTCTAGCACCATGATGCAAATGCATTTGCAAACCCAGCCGTCGCGCGAACTCGTTCTGCACTACTACAACCAGATGATCCAGGCCAATGTTTCACCATCAGCGCATACTTACAAACTCTTGCTTGACGCTTACGGTACCCTCGAACCGATCGACCTTGACGCCATGCAAAAGGTCTTTGACAACCTGTGCAAAGATCGACGAGTAGATGTGCAGGGAACTCATTGGGCTTCACTCATCCATGCTTATGGCACCGTTGCGGCACAGCCAGACAAGGCCATCGAGATATTCGAATCTATCGCATCACACCCGGCAAGTCAGTCAAAGGATATCGAACCGGTTTGTTGGGAAGCGATCCTTGGGGTGTTGGCATCTGCAAAGATGGCCGACCGAATGGAGGAATACGTTACGAGGATGCAGCAGCAACGCGTCCGCTCTACAGCATACATCAATAACATGCTCATTCGCGGATACGCGGCTGTCGGCAAGCTGGACAAGAGCCGCGAGCTTTTCGAGTCCATGCAAGATGCCGTCATGGGTAAGTCTGCTGTTGCGCCGTATGCCTACGGTACTGATGCACTCTATAGGTGTCGCTGCTCCGAACAACCACCCGGCACTACTTACGTCGTCTGGCCAATCAAAGCCGTTGACTGTGGCGCACACTGACATGGTCTTCCGTGAACCGTCTACCTAGTACGTCGCGTTGCCTATATACGCGATTTATGCTGAAGTGACATTACAGCGAGGCTATGATTCGCGCTGAGCTCCAAGCCGGCAACCGCGAAGCAGCATCAGCCCTTTGCGATCGACTGGAATCAAGGTGAGTTGCTATGCTCACCGCTTATCAGCAGGCTGACTTGCAACTTCAGAATGTACCCGGTGGCTGTCACGTCTCGCATTCGGTCATTGATTGAAGATCCCGACTCTCCTTCCGCTGGATTGCGTTCATAGTCCGCCAATCAGTCGACACATCGACGTCATCAGAGCGCGTCAACTTGTATCTCAGTATTTGATTTCGCATAATCCGGGACATTCGGGCTTTTTCGCATAGACCGGTCATCGACCCATGTACGGTTCAGTATAGAAATGTTGTACAGCATCTAGGCATTCGTCGGACAGCAAGCATTAGCATCATCATTAGCATTTCGGTAGAATTTGTAAATCAGAGGACAATGATAATTATCAATACCTCACTCCTCCGTCAACTTGGCTTTTGGGCTGTGAGTTGTTTTGTAGTACTGCATGTAGGCTGATATAGAACATTAGGATGGCAAGCATAAAGTTATGGGGGAAACTCCAAGGAATGCCGCTTCGTCAATCTGCTATGTGGCGATCTTCTGAGTCCCAATCAGAATCACCGATGCCATATCCCGTCCTCATCCATGTCCGTGAATACAGCGGCGACAGCCGCAATATGAACGAGGTCGTCCTCTTCCACCCAGTCGGACGCCAAGTCGAGCGCCAGTCTTCGAACGGTCTGCTCGTTGTCGAGGTTGAGAATGCAAATCCCATTCGGCGCAAAAGTCGCATCCCAGGCGCATTCCTCTGATCAAGCGGTATCGGATACCGGAGAGCGAAAACACATACAGAATGAGTTGGCCAGAGGATAAGGAAAAGTTCAGCCGAAGACCAGCCTGCGATGTCGATCGTGCGAGAACGTACCGATGATACATTTCCCGTCCAAGCGACATACGGAATCTACGTGTGGCAAAGCGGTGCAGTCTACACCCGCAGGTCTATCGCTCGTTCCGCCTGAAATGCAATTCCCACATTGCTCAATGCCGCTTTGAATGTCAATACACTTTCCATGTCAATACACTTTCCACAGACTCGGTCAATGACGTTTTCACCGACGATGATCCAAATCTCACCTCGTAACCACCCTCGCCGACGGGACAAGGTACAAAGTTCCCGGGGCAAAGCTCGCCGAGGAAACGTTGTCTTGCAAGGTGTCGCTTCGATGGGGAATCCACGTCGAGGCTAGGACCCGCACCCGCGCATAGACCAGCGGTACACGATCCTAGAGATCTTTGTCAGCGGAAAGTGAACCGTGTATCAACTGAGGGACAAGCCACATACCAGACACGCACACTTGTGTATACCTGTTTGCCTTCTCGTCGTCTGCTGTGCACATCGCGCCTGACCCGCCACACCTTCCGAGCGCACTGCAGTAAGCGGGTCGACCATAGACGGCACCCTTGCAATCCTGGTCTTCTTGGCATGGGTTTCCGAGAGGCGTGATGGAAGTGTTGCTGCACATTCCGTTGCGGCAAAAGTCTACAGAAGAGGCGAATGACTTGTACTTCGCGTCGGGAGACGCCTTCCTTACGTACTGGTGATGCGCAATCATAACCGTTTCCAGTAGAAATTGGCACTCCAGTCCCGTCATGTGCAGTGCACCACGCGTCCTTGCCTCCGCATAACCCAATCATTGGCGCATCGAGTGGTACCGGACAGACAATCGACATCGTTTTCGCAAGGCTCACCGGTCCCCACGGCAGAATCGCTCTGGCAGAGACCGATCACTTTGCAGGTTCCCGGTCACGAATCAGCGCTATGCTGTTATCACCGAAAGATCGGTAAGACGGACTCACGAGAAACGCAGACTTGGGTGTATCGGTAGCAGGTGCCGTCGTAATAGCACACCGCGCCCTTCCCGCCACACATATTATCGATTCCGCATCCGATCTGGTCGCTTGTCTGTTCGAGGAAAACGCAATCAGTGTCCAATGAGCACGGTTCGCCAACGACCGAGGGGGATGGTTGCGGATGGACGAATGGCGCGAGGATGAGGAAGTGGGTGAAGAGAGCGACTGAGGCAGAGATGTTCGGGGGCGGTCGGTGATTCAGCGAGATGTGGTGATAGGAGAGGAGAATGCGCGTCACCGATCACTCACCGACGAGCATGTGCAGTACCAAACGAATCCTTGTGGCTGATGAAACGAAACAATACGTGATGCGGTGGCGTCGAAACTGCTAGTACAGCGATGAGATCCGACAGGAGAAGAAGAGGGAATATGGACAAGACGAGGCTTGGGTGCATATATTATGCATATCCGGCGGAATCAGACATGAGTCTCCTATCACAATAGCCAAACAAGTAGCCTCTGTCTTCCATTCCGATAACAGACTCCTTTGGCGTTTCAGCCCGGAACAGGCGCTCAATCACTGCCCTGACTTCGATCCCGCGCAGCGCAGGTCTTTCGCGATCGCCATCGAGTGTTTACCGGGACCGCCCCACTTGCTTGATGCCTGGTGGGCCTGACACTCACACCGAATGGCGGCAACCTGATCACAACCTTTTTTCTGGCGCTTATGGTGAGGTTGCCGAGCGGCTGTTCTCTATTCTCACTTGGGCCGTACCAACTATGCCCAGGCAAACTACAGCCCTCTGGTTTGACCGGGCTGTCCTTCCAGCTATTCTCCTTTAACACTGGACTTCGTACATGCATACCGCAATTTCAGCTTCATCTTCGCGCTGCAGCTCTGATACATTGTAGACGACGACAGCTGCAATAAGGAAGTATATAAGTATGCGCGCGCGATATTAGATCCTGATACGTACCCATCGCCCGGTTGGCTGTCTTGCAGAACCTGGCCCACTTCATGTCTTTATGGAGGGAAAGCCTTTGTTAGAGGCGTTACGAAGCGATCTCACATCCTTTGCTTCAAGGAACCCAGGTGAGCGAATGACGGGGGGAATAGCGCGACCCTTCGAAGTCGGGAAATGAACCAGACTGAAACAGAAACCAGATACTATACATTATACGAAGCCCTCAGCTCCAGATTGCCAAACGAACTCTTTCGAAGATGCACGCCCACAAAGGGCGACATCTTTGCAGTGGCGGCGGTTCTATTCAACATCGTCTTCTGCCAGGATTCAAAGAGTCCACGGATCTTCGGCCGCAATACGGTCGCGCAGGTGATCAAATATGGGCGACGGCGGAAGCACATCCAAGATTCGTTGGAGAAGAATGACGGCATGTGACTGATGCGGAAACGACAACGCCAGGGCCTGGAATTCGACCCGTTGATCCGACCGTCAGCGATGCTCAGATACAAGCGGGCCGGCCTGTGCCGAAAGAATGACTGTGTGATCTGCAGATCGGCTTGGCGATGAAGCGACTCGACACCCGCCTGGTTCAAGTTAAAGGAGACTACAGTAGCCCTCTCCATTCACCAATTCCTTTCGAAAGAGAATTTCCTGGCAAGTCAAAGCAGTTGTCTAATGACCGTATGCGGAGTGAAGATGATCTGTACATGTGCGCCAAAGCTCCCTCATGTCACGGTGGGCGGGTGATAATCCTTCAACATTCTAATCTGAGCGCAATCCCGGAGTCCCGGGTCTAACGCCTGATCTTTCCGTACATTGAGTACTCGATCTCGCTGGCATGCTTTGCCAGTCAACTTCGCGCTTGACCAATGAATCCTGTTCGCGTTGGCGGTCGACAGAAACCCCCTTGAGATCTCTTGCTGGCAGGTGGCAGACCACTACGGGGGGAGAGATCCTTCTTCCTTTCGAATGGACACATGTATGCAGACTTCTTCAACCCAAGTCGACCATGTTCTTTGACCCATAGAGTCATGGAAGTGAATAGACGCCATCACGCGATGGCAGAAGCTTCTGTTTCAGATGACGCTCAATCAGGAATATGCTTCCGCCGATAGCCATCGCGTCCGCACAAGTGCGTTGGTGTCGGACCACCTAGACGTGATCGCAGGTATGCTCAACTCCAACGTCTTCAACAACACCACTTCCGCACCCCAGGCGTACCATGTCTTTCGTCCTTCAATGCTCCGGCCGCTGCGCATGCGGCAAACACCGCTTCACCGTACACGGGCGCCCATCCAACGTTGCCAACTGCCACTGCGCTCAATGTCGTCTGCATTCCGGCATGCCGTTTTCGACGTGGTTCACGGTTGAGATTACCCAGTATTCGGGAGAGCTGGAGGAAGGGTTTGAACGTAGTAAGTAGCTAGGTGTAATGCCATAGGGCATCCTGATAATAGACACGAGCAGATATCGAGGGGTCCTCCACGAGGGATGTCATCGTTCATTCTACCAGCCTCTCCGAACGAACATTCTGCGCAAAATGCGGGACACCGCTCCTCATGCGGTACTATGTGACACCGAAAACATTGCATGTACCACTCGGGCTCATGGACATTGGCCCCCCTCCAGCGGAAGGTCTCGTCGGACCGGACGTGCCCCGATACGAAGAGCTCAGGCGTGCGTATGTTCCGCGCCAGGATATCTGGCTGAGCAGTCGCGCTTGGTGGTTACCGCCCGCCAGCGATGAAGAGAAACAGTCGCGCGAGCAGTACGAGGAAGACGATGCAGAATTCATGGAGCTCTGTCGTAGATGGCAGACTGAACATGGAAAACCGTAGTTCGCAAGTGGGAAGATAGCTATTTCTCTCGTTGACGGTCGAAATTACAACCTGGACGTCCATGCCGTCTTCATGATCATAGGCGCAAGCTTCCAATCCGCCTTTTGCAAGTCCGGATGGAAAGGGTTAAAGTCGACTGCCTCCAGTCGTTTCAGGTACCTCTCCGCCGGAACCTATATCCCCCAGTTTCAGTACAAGCTGGAGCCATCAATTGCAAGCGACTCACCGTAGACAAGAATACTGGCGTCGCCGCCTTTGGATCCACCTTGCCGCTCTTCAGATGACTCCGCGCAGTGATCAACTCATCCATCCCCCTCGTTCCGACCTGGAAGCACGCATCCTGCAATCCCTTGGCCCCTGCCCCGTTCCGGAACAAGTCTTCCTCCACGAGACCGTGCGAGACGCAAACGTCACGCGGAAGGGTGTTGATCCGCTTCGATATGTTGAGCGGCAATGAGCGAAGCAGTGACGTCGTGCTGAGCAGCGATGAGATGTGAGTGAGAGTGTGCGAGATATCGGATGTGGCTGGATGTGTGGGCGGCAAAACGAGCGGTAACGGGCCGAGGAGCAGGGCGTTTTGAAGCGGAGCTTGGGCCTCGATATATGCCTGGAGCGTGGAATGTGTGCGTGGGCCTTGCAGTGCGTTCGCCTAGGATGGAAAGATTAGCAGAGTAGACGTGCGGGGAGGATTTGACAGATACCCTGGCGTCGATGATCTGCTTCAGGTGATACCGCTGTATCGGTCGCATCATCTTGGCTTTGTGAAGCTGTAATGCCACGGGGTGATTAGGTGGTGCATCCTGCTCAACGAAAGGTTCAGGAAAGGAGTCAAGACACTGTCCCGTTTCTGGTCTAGCTCATGACCGGACTCACATTCCAAATCGACTTGATAGCATCTCTCCAAAACTGGTACCGCATCATCGCTATTGTTGGCTGCTTTGCCGAAGCGGATACCTGATGTATTTCGAGCTTTATTGTACGGCAGTCTGTATCAACATAAACCTGGAGAGAGATGCAGCATAATTACTCACGTTGAACGCCCTCCAGCCCAACCACAGATCTCTCACGTCTTTTGGCCAAAAGAAATGACACAACCACGCCTCGGGGTCATACTTCTTGACAAAGTCACTGCAATAGGATGCGGGATCGGATGTACCTCCAACAGACGCCTTGCTAGCCGTTGCGTAGTGCCTTTGCCACAGAGGCACACCCTTCTTCCGCAGCACGGCCAAGGACGAGGTAGTTGAGCGCCGATGCGACATGTTTGATGAATATCGGCGCAGTTGGTAACGTTTGAAGTGGGAAGGTGGAGCTCTGTTATCGATGTACCAGACGATACGGAATCCCAGAATGCAAGTGTCTGTTGCGAAAGACAGTGGTGGAACACACGGATGTCGACTTCTTTCTTCGTCATTACGATCAACTTTGGAATTAAATTCGATCGTTCGGTTGAGCGCGATTTCACTCAAAACCGCTTGTAAATACTTCATATTTAGGCCTCGGAAAAGCCGTTTTTGTGAATTATGCTTGAATCTTGCCTCCTGGCTCCTGGCCACCTGGGATATCTTCCTGGGATTCCCTCTTGGCTCCTGGCTCTGACAACTAGTCCGCGTCTACAGGCGCCGCGAGTCAAAGGTTCTCCGATGGGTTAGACCCTTTAATATTCCGCTTTCGGCTCTTTCGGCTCTCGAACAGGGTGAAAATCCTTGTATGTAACCCTATCCATATCCCAGATACAACAAGCTACACAGTCTACACTTTATGACTCTATATAACAGTTGTCGAGAGTTGCGCGTGACCAAAATCATCAACGGACGGAGAATGCTTGATAACATTTAAGTTGCCACTTGTAAGCTTTGAATTCGAGGAGGCGTTGATGAGCCTTCGCGCTCGAGGAACTCTTTGCCGGCGTTTACTTCCTCGGCGATCGTGGCTTTCAGAATAGGCTTGGTGATCCACCCGTTCATGCCACATCTAGACACAGAAAGGGATGAGAATGGATTCGCCTGAATCGCAAAAGACGTACTTATTGAGTCCGCGACTCCGTTGATCTGATCTTCCTAGCGCAGTAACCGCCACAATGTAGGAAGGATCTCTGCCCTCAGACTCTTCGAGACTCCGCATCTCTGCCGCTGTGTCGTAACCATTGAGACCAGGCCTATCGTCAAGAGTGAATCAATTGGACTACTGCCACAGCCTATCAGTCAGACTTACATATTGATGTCAAGCAAGACCAGAGCCCGCCTCGTTGCGTGCCTTTTGAAGAGGTTCATTGCTACTCTTCCGTCCTCTGCTTGCATGATTTGAAGACCCTAAGTCCGGAGTCCGGGAAACGTCAGCTCTCCGTGAGATCGAACGACTCGTGCACTCGCTGCCGCACCATGTTTTTGACAAATTGCGTCAAGATTTTCCGATTCTGGAAGAGGAAATGAGCGTAGGCATATATCGGGCGAAGCATTGGGCTCACGATGAGGTTATCGTCAACCACCATGATATACGGCTCGGCGGTTGTTGCCTCAACATCCGCTTGTAAGCTGTGTTCCGAAGTACCCATGTCTGAAAGGGAAAGAGTGGGAAAGAGCTTGTCGACAGGCGAAGCTGCCTGAGAAATTGTCGATTCACATGATCCAGGTTGCGAGACGATCAACCGTTCTATCGCAGCTGTATAGATGAGATTCCCGAGATGACGTATACTGAATTTCTCAGCCGCAACTGTCCAATCTTCTTGAGCGTAATCCGAACCGATAGTCCATATTTCTTTGCCTTGAAAGGTTTCCACGATTTTGTCAATCTGAGCCAGCGGGACATTGCCTCGGACGACCAGGAGTTGAGCACGTTGGGCATGGTCCCATTCCTCAGAGGAAGATCGTAGACCCAGAGATTCAAGCTCCCCCTCCAGCGTACTCTCCAATAGCGAGAGATTCGCACTGGGTGTAAGAAACGCAAAGTCGGCGATTCGAAGAGGGACGGGCGTGATATCGGGTGTCATGGGACGCTTTCTTCGCGGCTGATATGGTAATGACATTTCAACGATAACTACGGTCCCCTGAAGCAACGGTATCGGGCAGGTGAGCGGATAAAACGTCGTACAAAGAGTAGAGACATACCGCTCCGGGTAAGGACGAGACCGCAACCCGGCCATTCGCGAGATGAAGCAATTCCTGGGCGAGATAGACCGAGAGACCTGTGCCATTCGAGAATTGATCCTGAAAAGGAGAACAAAGCATATCCAAGTCAGATAATCGATCGATGCCCAGCAGAGAAACTTTTTGTTACTTACCTGTTTGGTCATAGCTTGAAAATAATCCCTTCTCAAGAACGCATCACTCATGCCGATGCCGTTGTCTTCGATTTGAATGGAAACGTTTACTTGACTGCGGTTGCCGGCCTCCGATAATGGAGACAAAAGATAAGCCTCGTCGCTGACCGTGACCTTAACGAAACTGTTGATCGAGCCTCTGAACGTCAAGGCGTTGACAAAGAAGCTTTCCAGGCATCTGTTCAAAAGACGAGCCAACTCATTAGCCACGCGTCTCATTAGGGAGCAGAAGTCGGATTCGAACCTCGCTATTGCGCCATCGGCGTCTTCGAAAACCTCGGTACCCAGATAAGGCTTGGCTGAATAACGAGGATTAGCCATCAAGATACAACATCATGTTTTGTTCATGTGCTTACCGAACTTCACAACGATATCGACATCGCTCGTCATGCCATCCCGCTGCCGAATATCTTTACACTGTTGAATCAATGGAGGTAGGCTTGTTTCAAACATTTGTTCGAGCGACTTTGCTGGCGAAGATTGACCGATAACTTGACCCTCCATTACGGAATGATTCATGGCGAGACTCGAGAAGTATCCGAGAATAGAGGATATGTTGTTGCCTAATTCACTTTCCGCCAGCTCGAGATTGTTCAACAGGTCCGCAATCACCCGACTGGCCGTTGCGTCTTCCATTCGACTGAGCGGTTCGAGTAGCTCCGCCCGAAGGAGTGTCGTAGTGCTGACAATCTGATGCATCGGGGTTCGCAATTCACTAGAAAGTTACGGCGATCAGTTTGCGCCTACGGCTTGAATGATGGAAGACGATCACTCACTGAGCCTGTACGTTTGAGAATGTCAATTGAGCCCTCTCAGTGCGCCTCGAATCTCTGGCGGTCAGGGCGGCCACCAAGCTAGATATAACGTCACTTGCAAAGTCGGCAGTATCGTGAGGTCGGGTCGGAGGCGAAGTCCACGAGAGGAGCAGGACCAAATGGTGCCGCGCTTGCGCCAGCGGTAGCACCAACATGCATTCCGAGTCCGGAGAGAGGCTTTGCAGAACCCGGCAACCCGCACGAGACTCGTTTGACGAATCGATGTACCATGCACTTTCGGATTCGAGGACCCGCCTGACTAGCTCATCCAGCCCCTCCATTGCGCCATCTCCGTCCAGATTGAATGCTGACTTGCCGAGTGCCGACGATGCATTCTCCGCTAATAGCGTCCACATTCGCTTCGTTTCTTGATTGGTGCGGCTTGCATATCTGCGCATCGGTTTCCTTGTGGGTCGCGATTGAGATTCTCGCGTGGAGTTTGACGAAGTATCTGAGGTGATGCATTCCGAAGACGTAGCCTCAGAAGACGCCGATCGAGAGGCTCGAGAGATATCCAGAAGTACAGCCGAAGTCCCCTCCATCACCTCACAAAGGGTTGCTAAGGCCTTCAGTATGGAGCGTTAGTCACGAGTTTCCGATGAGCGCCGAGGTCTCTCACCTCGCGGTATCTTTCCGTTCATAGATTGGAGCAGAGGAGAAGGGAAAGAAATCGTCAACTCAATGCCACGCGCCCATGGTCACAACGCGACACGTACAAATTACCTTCTATTGTCTGACCGGCTAGTTGCGGAGTGACGAACGGTATCAAACGCCCAGAGTCCGCACTATCGCCTTTTCCCTTCGATCCACTCAACAGAGA
>JAMALG010000107.1:0-46003 GCA_023628115.1 Naganishia sp. PT2105A-2 | reverse complement strand
ACGGACCTGTGCTTAACATTCGACGCCAATACTTGTCAAACGCTCCTCGCCGGATTCGCTGATGCGGATTGGGGGGGTTGTCAAGATACTCGCAGGTCAACATCCGGATACATCTTCAAGACCTTTGGAGGTTTGACATCTTGGCGAGCTCGACGTCAACCAACTGTGTCGCTCTCCAATGCCGAAGCAGAGTATATTTCTTCAGCCGATGCGGCAAAACAAGCAATATGGCTACGAACACTGCTCGAAGATCTCGGCTTCCCTCAAGACAGCCCTACAACGATCTACAACGATAACATGGGCGCAATCCTATTTTCGAAGAACCCCTGTTCACCATGATCGATCCAAACACATATCTCTACGACATCATTTCCTCAGGGATCAAGTCAACGATCATACTATCAAGTTGGAACATGTGCCATTGAAAGAAAATCAAGCAGATCTCTTTACAAGATTATTACCAACGGATCTGTTCGAACAACTGCGGAACGAAATAGGTCTCACGCAAAGAGTGAAGGCTACTTAAAGCAACCATCGGTATTCAGTCGAGGGAGTGTTGGAAATCAACGACTTTGAACACCACGTCACCCTTTGCGCTTCAATCGCGCTTCTAACAGAAGGACTGTCGAGGCAAATTTCGACGGGTTGGATTGTCTCACAGCACTATATAACCTCCTTTCATTTACATTTCCACTTTGTACGAACACCTAATAGACCAGACATTTCTGCTCTGTTTCTATTAGGTGAGTCTCATCTGTCAGCTAGAAGTGACTTGAGATATTCAAAGACATTTTTGCTCTGTTTCTATTATCTTCCGAGTCGTGACCAGCATCGTCATCCGTTTCCAGTTTCTTGATAGACGCTTGTGTCTTCACGAGGCTGAAGCGTGCGGCTGGACCGTATGACCCGGTGTGCTTCTTCTCTTCCGTTCCCCTCTGGGCCATTTGTTCTTCCCCAGTGGCGTTCGGTTGGCAGAACTTCGAGCATTGGGTTAGTTTTGCCTCCATTCGCCTTTTCAATTACTCGTTTCTCAATACTTGTCCCGAACGACTTCAACGTCAACGATATATGCAAACACCGTTGATTCTCGGTCGACAATTCAGCGACGTGATCTGTCGCCTGTCTCTATCGTCTGTCATTTCGATCTATCACACTTTTCACAATAATACAGTCTAGAACGTCGGGTCGACGTCTTTTCCGTGCGGGGGGGATACTGTAGTGGCATCGACGTTCCGAATCTTGAAGCATGTCGCATCAGCAATCATCAGCTATCATGTCGTCATCAAACACCTTCGGTTCAATGCTTCCATGATTCAGTGCTCCGAGGCTTCGACGCTTCACGGATTCAACACTTCAAGATTCCTAGCTTCAATCTCGCTAGATCATCTTGAAGCCAGGGTCCCTGGAGCGCTGACTAGCAGCTAGACCAATAGCTATATATACAGCTACTTTTCATCTTGTATCGTAGCTAGATGCCCTTTTTATGTCACCCTTTGATTTGCCTTTAACTACCAGGCAACCCATTCAAAGTAAGACATCTTCAGGATTAGCTAACCTTGGCTTGTCGTTAAAGGTCGACGATAGTAAGTTGGTCGATTGCGTTCAATACCAACGTGTGCATATCCAAACTCAAGGGCAACACTTGATCCTTCTCAGATCAAGCTTAGCTACCCGCGACAGTTTTCCTAACAATACCAGCTGATTAGCATTTGCTGTGATATTACAGTCGCTGCCGCCAAATACCGTTACTCGCGAAGTCATCGAAGAAAGGGTTCGTCGATCTTTTGGTGGAAAACACTTGTCACACTGAATCAGGACGAAAACTATCCTTGCGAGCGCTGTCACGCGAAAGAATATAGCAATCACGAGCCGCTTCGACTGGTTTGGACCGCGATGGCTGTATAGTCATGCTCAAAACGGGATTTGCCTAGTCTAACTGACATCAATCGCTCGTGCCAGCTTATCAATTGCTCATCTCAGTCTTGAAAAGAATCTCATTTGGAGTTGCGACTTTTGCCCAAATGCTGTGTGCCCGATGAGATTGCAATAGGGGTTATGAATCTGCTTACGCATATTTGACATACCCTTGTAAGCTGTTTCGTCACATATACATATGAGATCATGGGAAAAGTCCAATTTTCATTCCTCGAGGTATTTCATAACGATGAAATGATCTTCGGCTTCTCTCCTGGCGAACAGATATGCAGATTCTTGAGTGCCGCTAGCGCCTCCGTCAGCTATGTCGCGTCATAACTATTCATTTGTATGTATAAATCCGGGCCACTGTTATATCAGGCCAAGATTCGTTCGCTTCAAGATGCCGGGGGCAGCTAAAGCTAAGTTCAGCCAAAAAAAACCGAGCGTTGGCTTTGAGACTGATTACGCCTAAGATGGGATATACAAAGAGTCAACCATCGCGCTATGACATACCTTATTCGAAAAGCCCTAGATACAGCTGGTCTTGAAAGATGTTTTGCGGAGAAAGGAAGCTTCTATGTTGAAGTCAAATCGAAAGGGGGAATGATGCTTGATCTAATTACTAGAAGGCTGCGCTTTGGTACAATATCTATACCTGGTTTGCGTGAGGAAAGTGGTGTTGAAGGGCGTTCCGCGTGACGAGGTGATTTCGGGTGAAATGAAAAAAATAACGTTTTGCGTGAAGTGAGAGTCGACGATGTAGTGAAAACTTTGGGCGACAACGTTCAGCAGAAGACATACGAATTTCTTCATACGAAACTTCCTTGGGTGAAGCTGCGTAGCCTGGAGTAAGGAAGCTGAGAAGCCTTGAGATGGTGAAGCATGTCTTCCCAGTGCATGATTCATTGAAGGAAGAGATTCAACAGCATAATTGGGAATAGGCGGAACCTTGGAGCACGAAAATTCAACTGGAGCATGAGCAATGATGACTTGCTGGATAACGCCGTGATTATGCTCCTGATTGCGAATATTATTCTTTTTCGATAACATAATACTACAGTGGCAAGGGAGTGTTGGTAGAAATAACCTAGACAAGAGGCCAGTGATTCAACAATACATACAATCGATGTAGCGTAGACAGTAGGCGTATATGAGGAGCCAAGAGTCTTTGATGATAAAACAAATGCCATACATATGGTAGATATCGCAATAATCTAGACAGACACAATGGGGGTTACAAGCTTGCCAACTGACCGTGCGTCGTTTGACCCATTTTGCTAATGGATAGTCGAGTCTGGGCTCGCTTCAAACGGTGATTTAATTTGACAGACCAAGAAAGCATCTCGAGGTAGAAAGAAAAGCTCATGTTGCGCAGCCGAAATTGTGATGTTAAAAATGTTGAAATGTACACATGAAGCCTGAAATGGCGCTCAAAGACGCATGCTCCAATTTTTCTCTACATTACATACTCCTCTTAGACTATCTTAGAGATCCAGTAATATTTGAAGCGCTTACCACCTGAGCTCTATTCATGACTTTCAAGGGCATTTAATTGCTACGTGACTGTAGCAACATTTCAGTATAGCGTGGAACACGTTTCTGATGATGTCTATTCTCAGCATTACTTGAGAAAAGACTGTTGATGTCGGCGGCAAGTGTAGAGACACCCAGGTCCTGCTTCATGACCCCAGCCGATCTTGAACCGCTGCTCGCGATCCCAGGCAAACTTGAAGCACGGCTCCGACAACAGTCGCGGGCAGCTGAGCTCGACCTATGAGTGATCAAGTGTTGCCAATGAGAGTAAATACGTAGAAGTCGATATCAAATGCAGTTGACGAAACCATTATCGCTATCCTAATTCGAAGAGCCAGGATAGCTAGTCTTATAAAATGCATTGCGGAGAAGGAGAGCTTGGAAGTCGAAGGTGAATCACAGGGTGAAAAGAAAACATGATTGAATCACAAGATCAGCCAGTCATCGTTGGCTATAAATACCTCTCAGCCAGCTTGGACCCCTCGCAATTTAATTTGCGTGAAGCGCAAACACGGTTGTCTTCGCTTGAAACAAGATTTTCGCGTAAAGTCCAAAGCGATCTCGCGAAAAACGCATAGTTGACTCAAAACAGGTCGCGGCGCGATCGAGTTTTTTTGGCGTAAATGGAAAAATGGCCCGAATCAGCAAAAGCGGTGATGGCATATGACGAGGGTGTTAGCGAGTCATGAGCGATCAATACAAATCCCCCTAAGCTTGAATCGAGCTCCCATTCTTCGAGGTTCCCTACTTTCACGAAGCAGTCATTCTTGAAGCAAGGGCGCTTGTGCCTTTGACTAGGCTATCAAGGCTAGTCATTTCTCCTGTACTCAGTCAGATCATCTTTTATTCCACCATTCGATTTACCTTCAACTCCGAGGCATTCGTTCAACGCAAGATATCTCAGGACTGGCTACATTCTATACTCGGCTCTCAGTTAAAGAACGACAACAGTAGTGAGTTGATCGCATTCAGGACCCAAGGTTTGCGTATCCCTTATCTTATGAACGGCGTCACTTGGTCTCTTCCTAGATTAAGACTGGTTGTTCGTGACAGGAAGCGCATATGCATTTGTGTTACCGGTGCTGAGACCTGAGTATGCAATTGGATGCAGTATCGTTGTTGACTAGTACTGGAAGACCAAGCGCAGCCGTATGCATCAGAGAATACCCCACAAAACATAGTCAGAATCAAACAGCTGATCTGGTCAGATGCGAAGACGACCAGTAGCAAGAAGCTGTCAAAGCTCAAGCATCAGTCATTGAGACCGGGAAGTCTTGAAGGGTCAGAGCGTTGTCCCAAGATTGCAGCATTAGAAAAAAGAGAAATTTCGAACGAAGATGAGTGCTGCTGGTTTTCTGAGTCGTATCTGACGCACGATGAACGATATTGTGCTGAACTGGCGGCAGAGAGGCCGAGGACAGAACGTAGCGGAAATGCGGATAACTTACACCGTCAACAAGAAGTTACAAGAGATGAAATATTTCTAGCGTTAAACTATTGACTAGCTGAACAGGCGCTGGACGGCTTATGGATTAACTGTTCGCTTCACCTACTCAGCTATCTCCTTCATGATCGATACTATCTTCATCTTCCTGTGCAATCATTTCAGGTGGAGCACAAGCATGTGAGTAGCCTCAAGTACGTATTTTTTGTTGGTAGAGATAACTCATCTTGGCAGATTGGAAGTGAACTGCGTGTTTGCAGAGCAAAATGGCGGTGTATGTAGTTTCTCTCCGGTATATGAGTGTTTTCGAGCTCGATGTGTCGATATATCACCGTCCAGATGTGACGCCCTTACCCCCAGCCAGGACTCGGCAGTACATGCTACCTTCTCTCCAGCGAGAACTCTTAGGACTGACTGGTTTCGTATCGATCGCCATCTACTGAATCCTCAAGCCAACTTAGGGCAATGCCTCGCTTTATAATGAAGATCAGGTTCCTGCTCTCCACGTCGAGTCACCTTGGCACACTGCTCTGTGCTCGGTAGAATCCATCTTACACGCATGCGAATATCTAAGATGAATAGGCTGCAATTTTGGAACATCGCGTAAATCGCTGCGGAAAGCATCCAGAGTCAACGCCAATGTCACTTCCACCCTTGATTGACTGGTCCGGAAAACGAACTCTCCCTAATTCTGGCCACTTGGACCTCGGCGGCAACATCCGGCTGGATGCCAACAAGCGCGCAAGTCCGCAGGAGTGCAATGAGAACCATACAGAGACGAATCAGGCATGCGAATAGAGAGTCGACAATATGACCCAGCCTGATGAACCTTCCGCGCAAATTTGATCAAAAAAGCGAAGTTTGACATGCCTGACCAAAATGGACTAGGAGGATGCTCGAAAGATGCAGGTATTATAATTGGCTATGTTTGACCCATGTGACAAGCGCCTATCGGACCATGATCCGAGAACACCTACGGACATTGAGACGACGTAAAACATTCTTGGCAATAAGGTTTGCGTTTGATGGGCACGAAATGCTGCGTCGGAATCGGTTGATGGCAGGCCTGTCAGCTGGAAATCTCAGCTTCTCTCAGTGCAGACTCCATGTAGCTGAACTCACGGCACATTTGAAGCACCCCTTGTGCCAGTTGCCGCCCAACGCTGTTAGACCCTCTTCGTTATCCCTGATTGGCAACCTGCACCTTTTGCACTTGACGCCATGCAATTTGATATCGCATTCCGGGCAAAAGGCATGTTTGCCGTGTATGACGAAAGCTCCCGTCTGATCGTCGTCTTCTTCAATATCTTGCCGGTTCGAGTCTGATCGGCTTTCCGTTCCTGCAGCCGAGGATTGAGACGGGTCGAGGAAAGGTATCCCGCATTCACCACAGAAAAAGTGTAACTCATGGTAAAAACGTTGACCGAGCCTTGCATCGTCGATCGTTATGTATCTTTCGTCAACTATGGGCGTAGTGCAGTGGTGGCATTTGGGGGCAAATTGCTGCTCGGAAGAACATCTCAGTATAGAATCGCGTTCATCGTGAAGTGGCTCACCTCATGATAATCCATGTGACAATACGGCATTCCATCGTGATCATAACGGCTGACATGCTCCAAGCCGACTCCGCATGTAGCGCACCGAAGACAGTCGGGATGCAAACGCTTGCCGGCAGCGTTGATGGTGGTACCGAGAATGACGAGATTGCAAGCGGCACACAAGATGCCAGGTCCGGGATGCGAGGGATCTGTGTACGGCACGCTTCGAATTGGTGTGCGAGGAGCGGATTGGACGTCCGTTGAGATGCTGATGCTGGGCACAGATGATTCGTCGACAACGATATCAGGATTCTGGCGCTCTCGACTCCCTACTAGCGTTTCAGAATGGGTGCCTGACTCGGTTGACGGCGACGTGAATGGATCGAATGCCACGACAAGTCGGGGTATCTGAGGGGAATGAGACAGCACGATTGTCGGTGGGCCCGATTCCGCGTGCATTGTCGCAACAGTGGTATCTTCGACGTCGGTTTGACGCCCATTCTTGACATCCTCCACTTGTTCTGATTCGGCCTCTTTCGCGACTTGTAGGTGCAATTGCGTAGATATACCTGCGCCGGACGTCCCCCATGTTCCTCTATGCCCTGGCGTTCCTCGGTCCAAACTCCGCGAAGGTGCCAAAGCTGGCTTTGCCGCTGATACTTGCGGCGTCGGCAGCGGTCGTCTGCTTGCCGTCTGAGATTCAGGCTCGTGCTTTAGCGAGAGGGCGCGCCGACTCATCTCCCACCGATCAAGGGACTTGATACTGCTGACAGTGTCTGAACGATCCATTCCAGCGACAAAGGGCAGAGAATTTGAAGCTGAGCCCGGTGCCGGAAAAGTTGGCGAGACGAGAACCACAGGCAATATGGTGGCATCGGCTGACGATGATGCCAGGTTGTCACGCTGGGGAACGAGAGGAGGTCTTGGTAAAAGTCTTGAAGACCCGCTTTCCAACTTGGGTGTAGAGGCCTGACGAGCCGATGATTGTTCTTCGCCATGCGGCGAGTACGCTAGGTCAAGTGAAGGATCCGGTGGTATCGCCGATGTTGTGATTGGGGCCTGGTATCGAAGCGCGAGCATAGATGGCATATTTCTCATTGCCGTTGGCGTGGGTTGCGGCAGGCTTCGCTGTCGATCCCGAGCATAAGCGACCGGGGAGGCATACGCTCCCTTGAGCGGATGACTCGGAAGGCGTGGGTTTGGCAAAGGGCGTGGGCCTTCGATAGCGTTTGGTGATGGCGTTGCCGGTGAAGGGAGTGGTCGGTAAGGCGAGGGGAGGTCCGACTCTACGCGCAAACAACACCCAAAGAGCGTCATAGTCAATAGCGTTCAAACGTATTGTTGGAAGACAAGGCAACGTACGGATATAAGCTTGCGGACAAGATTCTGTAGTCTCCCTGGAGCGATTCCCGAGAACGGGCATCCGCGCAACATGAAGGTCGGAGTACGATGTCGCAAGCGGTCTTGCTACATGACCGGAGACAGCGAAGACGGTTCTATTTGCCAAGAAACGCGGGCATCAGCATGACGGCTCGCCTGCCCTCGTGAGAGTGAGACGTACTGATCATGCGACGAGGCATTGCCGAAGAATGCCACGCTCGTTGTATCGCTAGTGATCTGCTTTGATCCGCTTGCATCATTATCATTCGCTCCAGGTGCCGCAAGTTGTCCTGCAGCGATTGCCAATTGCCGCTCTTTTTCCGCTCGTCGTTGGGCATAAGTTGGGAGTGCTGGCGCACGATACTGCTGGGGAAAGTTGTACATGACGACGTCAGCGATGAATCGCATGACCTGTTTGCCAATCAACCGTTAGAAGATGCATCAACTGTGCCGTGCATGAAACACGGCCGAGGGCGATCGCGCGCTGACAAAGTAAACAACCCAGTCAACCTTTGGCGCGCAGTCTTGCTTGGCATTCGGGCTTTCGATATACTGGAATGCAGCGTCCCAAGACACGATGCACGACACACATCGCTACGCGCTATAATCGGAGACGAGAACAAAGCTTATGGATTCCAATAATGCTATAGAACAACAGCTAGACTGTGCCCATCAACTCTGCTCATACCTCTGCCGCGCCTGGAAGACACATGTCAGGCACAGCACAGCGTTCATCCTGCAAAGACTCACTCCATCCTTGACCATCGCAGCGTAACCCTCCGGCCCTTGGTACTTGGTCGGATCGCGGCCCTTGGCGGCACCGAGACCTACCCGCTCCCCGTACAACAAGGCCTCCACGGGAGCCACGCGTCCCTCGCCCTCGAGACCGAGTCCCGTTCCTGCGGCCCAGCCCATCTTCTTCAACAACTGATTACCCTTGTTAGTTTCATCCTTGGCAGGTTCCAATGCCGGCTCGGGTTTCGGCGCTGCAACAGGTGCCTCGGCAAACTTGCGCTTGGTGCTGGTCCGAGGGCCTTCAGGAAGAGGCATCGCCGGTTGATTGAACACGCTTCGTCTCTCCGCGGCTCGATCTCGGTAGGCCGGCACCGTGGCAGCGTCCGATGAGGGCGAGTGTTCCCCAGCAGCCGCTTTGCGATTCCGACCTGCTTGACAAGTCGCATCATCCAGGAGGTTCTTCTAAAATCCGTCGAATCCAGGATGAGTAGTGCGGTCAAGGACAGGTTTGGGTTAGCTTTCGTGTCCATAACGCATCCCGCGGACGTCACCACAACGGCCTCGGTCCAAAGAATGCGTTAGTCTAGAAAGAAAAACCTGATGCGAGCCTTGTGTAAATCCGATTCGTTGCAGTGTCTGGCCAGAATTTCCATCGATTTGAATTGCCGCTGACACAGCAAGCAAGCCATCTTCTTAAGATCACGGTAGTCGAAGTCTGCAACGGTTGCAGTCGCCGGTAAAGCCTAGACATTGAAGATTTGCGAAAAAAGAGCGAGCTGTGAGCATGTCAAGCATGGTGGGAAAAGATAGACCGTTGAAGAATGTACTCTTGATTCCACTGGCTTGTGCGAAATTGTTGCATTCGCTGCGGACACGCCGGCCGGAGGTCCATTTGCGACGGGCACTGCTTTAAGTTCTTCCTGCTTGTTATTCCATTTTGAGATGAAGCTTGCGGCCTGGACGGGCGTATCGCGAAGCAATGAGCGGAATAGTCAGTAGATGCCATCAATTGCCTATCACGTCGCTCCGCCTGTCTCAGAACTGAGCCGACATGGGAGCATCTCTTTACCTTCTTGTTGAAGCTGCCGATCGCTGCACCCTGCTTTCCTCGTCCAGGATACGCTATTGGAAGTCAGCGAGACCGTCTTCGCAAAATAGAAGTACACCTACTCTTGGATGGCAGCGCGGCTGGTTCATCGTCTTCTGCTTGTGCGAATACGTTTGCGGCTGTAGTTGAAGCGTTCAAATATCTAACGTCAGAAGCCGAGGCATGCGACCTACTGCTTGGAGCTTTCTCCACTCCGCCAACTGCCAATGATATCATAGCATCCTGCTCCTTCTTCTTACCGATCTTGAGCGGGACCATCTTGATTCCGCCCGCGCTCAAGGCGAGTGGGGTCGCCGAACCGCTTCCCGGAGTGGAGGCCGGAACCTCCTTGTCTGGATTGCATTCACCGGCCGCTGCAGCCAAGCCATCTAGGAATGCTTGCAATGAGGGATCGAGCGGAAGGGGATACTGAGTGTCCAGAGCCACAGGCAGCTCGGAAGCCCCGCAGGTATCATCCCAATACTTAAGCCACGATACTGTGTCGATTTCTTCTGCAGTGGCGGTCCCGCCAATGCCGCCGGGAAGTTGGCGATCCCGGTTGTGCACGGGAATGCACCATGGCTCATTGATCCCACTGGGACCGACGTCGGCAAAAGCGTTGGGGTTCGCAAACGAGCACGCCACGGGTCTCGAGTTGATGACAAAGCCGACTGGCTGAGCAGTTCGACTGATAAGGTGTCCAAGCAGAGCCGTTGCGAGATGCGTGCTGGCCAACTGAATGAAACCGAATCCAAGGCAATTCTTGTTGTACTTGTTGCGAATGAGAATGACACGCTGAATGGCGGCGCGTCCATCTGTTATCGGCGTCGTCAGTGACGTGGTCGAGGCGAGACGAACGATCTCGGCGCCGAATCGATCCCTGATTTCCTCTTGCGTGGAATCCGGCGCAAGGCCGCGCATGAGCAATACACGATTCGTACTACTTGCGGGAGCTGTGAAGGAGTCAGCAAGAATAGCCTGAACAGACTGTAGACATACCGATATCCCGCATGCCGTCGTTCGCACCGAAAGGAGCCGGTCGAGTTCCCTGCCAACCCGGTCTGTCATGCTGCCCCACAGGCGGGCCGAGATTGCCTGGAGATGTTCCAGCATAGTCGATCTTTATGCTCATCCGCGGATTATTTGGATACATTGACGGCATAAGGATGTTCGGATAACTGAAAGACGATAAGAACGGGATATCTTGAATGTCATCGGACTCACTGAGCCTGAATGAACCGGTCTGCGGCGGTTTGACTGGAAAAGGAAGCGAATCCAAATCCGCGCGACTCGCCCGTCGAACGGTCTCGAACAATGGTCGTCTTGTCCACATAAGCAGCGCACTTTGTCCGAAGAAAATCGAGCATCTGATGCATTTCTCAGCACAAGAAAGGAAAAAGATAGGTCAAAGGTACATACCGCTTCTTCAGTATACGTTGGCTCGAGACCAAGGAAGATGACGTCTCGGCTCTGGGGATTTTGTCGACTGTCATGGCTGCGGCTCGTGGCGTAACTTTGATCGCTATAGCCTTCGTACCGTGGATCCTGGTAAGCCAGGGCGGTGGCGGATTCATATGGCAATCCGATAGCGATTTCTCCGCCATATGGTTGATGTTGATACTGAGCTTCCGTATGTGCCGGAACATCTGCATATGGCTGAGCGTAGGCATAGGCTTGGGCGTATCCGTAGGGATTTTGCAATTCTTGAACGTCCCTTCCCTTTTCCCATCGTTCGTTTGTCGGCGCCGTATATGTCTGATAAGTCGATCTTGATGGCTGAATTGCTGGTGTTTGTTGGGTGACACCTTCATCGTGCGGATCGACCTTTGACGCTGCATCCTGCTGATCGCGACGATCCCTCCGAACCGGACTCTGCGATCGCTCTCGGTTTCCTCTCCATGCTGGACCTTGACGGCGGGGGTCGTAATCGTTAACCCGCACGTCCGACGCGCCGTGATACCTCCCCTGGGCATAGTCTGGTCTGCTCATCCTGGATGCTGTCGATGGCTCACCCCAGAATGATACAAACACCGGACCATCACCTACTCGAAGTTCAAGTCGACAAGCGGATGCCCATTGACCGCGCTTAGGTAATCACGGCCGCCGTGTTTCTGCCGGCCGCTTCTGCCTCTCCTCCCGCTCATTCGTCCCGCGAGGTATCTATCATACAGGTCAATATGGTGTTGCGGTGGAACAGACTGGACATGGGGCATCATTCACACATATCATCTACAATGGCAGGCGGACACGGCGGATTCCGTGAGTACCGGAGCAAAATAGGGAGGAGGGGTTTGGCGAGCGATTGCTGATCGAGGTTGCGTTTGCTACAGAACCAGTAAAGGTACGACTCGCATTTGACGATTCGCGTTCGGTAATGATTGGAGGCGGCACGATTCAAGGAGAGGATATGGGTCACCTCGCCTGTGGTGGTACGGAAGAAGCGGAGGTTGCGGTTAGGGATGTTAGAAGCGTGGTCCAAAACGCGAGGATCAGAAAACAAAGAGGAGCTCGTTACAAGGCGGGTTCGGACTTATGGAAGCTCGGGGAGCGCTTTGGACGAACAGAAGTCTGGGGAAATAAGGGTGTCGAGCTGAGAAGGAGTCAGGAAAGCCATGAAGCCAAACCTGCATCGCTCGCCAACGCAGTCGACAATAACGGTTCCCGCTGACACGTTACCTTTTCTAGATCGACCCCGCAATCGAGCGATGGAACGCTATGGTATATCCCCAGCCTCACACTCATCCGACATCATACCGATAACCTCCATTTTCCCTGCAGCGAGAAAACGTCTATAAGACGTTCCGATTCACCTCGAAGACCTCGCGTCAAGTCGTCGTTTTCGGAGCCGTGGTCCCGGCTCTCATCGGTGCGGCGTGCTACTTCAACGATGTGAGTCTGGCTCGTCTTGTGCGAGGGGATTGCGCTGATTGTGTCATCGTAGGCCAACCAGGACTGGGCAGGAAAGAAGCGTGGAGAGAGTCTGATGGTCTCATCGCCGGCACAGGCAAAGCAGGATTAATTGTACTGGGCGCAGAGAGCACGGGATTCGTTCCCATGATGAATTACGAGCAGGAACTGAGCCTTTGTTGGAAGGGCTGCTTTCGAGAAGCCCACGTCGAGGTTACTGCTTCACCGGTTACCATTGCCTCGCACCGTCACGTTCATGCCGTTTCATCATTTCGATGAGTCCCCCTGTTACGCAGCTTCTACTATAAACTTTCTCGCATCAGCTATCATTCCACTTGCAGTCGACACACCGCATAAGCATAATTAGCCTAGAGGGACAAACCAGAAGAGCTCGGTAGGCAGAGCTGTAGGCAGATGAAGCCACCATATGAGTCAGAAATGGGCGAAAATTCACCTTTCATTCTTGAGAATTTGGATTTTCCGGCGGCCGGTGATCGGTTTCAGGTGTGATCTGCATCCGAGAGGCCTCTGATTTTTGGAGACTGAAGAGCAATGAACGAGTGGCCGATGCTCCGTTGCCTCGTTTCCTTTCACATAACCCACAGCATGGCAGAGGAAGAACCACCGCGCAAGCGGTATAGGGTACGCATGTTCAAGTGGAAAAGAAGCGTTTCCTGACCCCTCGCCGCAGTACGAATCCTACACAAAGCAACTCACGCATATCAAGGTCGATACCGCAAAGACCAAGGGGTCGAGCTGGGATGAGATCGAGAGCGCCAATACCAATGTCGAGGATGAGCTGGCGCAGTCGGTGCGTATCTCGTAGAGCGCTGCTTGTTTCGTGCTAATCTTGTCGCAGGTCACGCCGTTGACTACCGCCCTCGAGGACCTATCGCTCCTGCATCTCGTCATCCCCTACACTGCACTCACAAAACAGCTTATTCCGCTGACACGGACGCTGCCATTGACACTACATAACCTTCAGCCTACTCAACAGCTCTTCCACGCATTCTTCCAAGCCATCACTTCGGCAGCAACTACTGAAGCCTCGGGACTCGACGGCGTGCTCATTCTGTACTCGAAATGGTTCGAGACGGTGTCGGAGGAAGGTGTGGGCTGTTTGGTGGACGGAGCAGAGGACTTGCTGCGGATCGGCGGGCTGAGCGGACTCCAGGCTGTGTTGATCGAAAAGACATATTCCACCCTTTCGGCGATATTCAAGACCATGGCGCCCGCACTCGTTCAGCAAAAGACACCTCAACGAAAACAGATTCTTCAGAACCTTTGGGGTCGGTGTACGCCCTACCTTTCCGCCTCGGTCAAGCCGCATGTCCGATCCTGCGTCGCTCAAGCTTGGGCTGTCATTCTTCGTCGAGCAAGAGGGGATGTTGCGCGGGATTTGATCCAAATCATGGTCGATCATATGGTGGACGTCGGAGTGCGGGGCATCGCAAGCACGCTGAGCGAGAGCATGAAGGGCGCAACGCATCTGTTGCATTCTCGTGCAACGCAACTGTACAGTTTGTTGCTGCAGCATCTTCTTTCCACATCCGACATCGGTCCCGCTTCGCCTCTGCTGTCGTGCATGGTGTTACTGACGACATCACTTATTCACTACACGTCGGCTACGGCCATGGCGCCCATACACAACCTCGTCATCACCGCGTTGAAATCGCCCATCACGGAACAAGCCTCCGCATCGACGCTGACTCTCGCGCAGAGCACCGCCGTTCTGCGACTGGCCAGCACACTCGTCGGAGTCCGTAAAGGCATGCGACTTCCGCCGGCCGCAGCCGGGTCCGGTCAGCCTTCGGCTCTCCAGCAATACATGCACGCGCTCGTCGCGTGGCTTCCGATAATCGAGTCGAGCGATCGAACGTGGCGCATAGAGTATCTTCGTGCTCTAACGGCATGCCTCGTCGGCGGCAAGCTCGGAGACTGGTTGAGCCCCGGTGTCAAGCTCATCGACGGAGTGTGGGAATCCTTGCCGCTCGACGAAAAGTTTGCATGGACGTCTGCCCTGGTTCGCATCAAGTGGAAAGGCGTCGAGCAGTTTGTCCTGCATCACGTCGCACGGACATCGGTCACAAGTCTCAAGGACCATCGGCTCGAGACAATCAGTCTGTTGGCCGTGCTCGCAAAGGGTGGATTCTTGGACGCTGGTCTGGGCAATGTTCAAGGAGGCCGATGGAAGGAATTGCTCAGTCGATCCGTTGCTGAGCTCTTCGAGCAATGGAGTCTGTCATCTACGCCAGTCAATCAACCCGAGACACTGAAATGCATCTCCCGGACATTCAGACTCTGTTCGACGCTTGCCGCTTCTGCTCAGAAGACATTCCTTTCTCCCATGCGGGACCTCCTGATTAGGCTTCGCAAATCGGCGACCGCTATGAGCGAAGCAGAAGCACGGGAAGCGTTTGCGGCCGGCCCTTTCACTATCGGCCATGTACTCGGGTCAGGACTTGCCTGCCTTGGCGAGATGACTTCGGCGGGAGTTGACGGAGTTGATGCGGTCGTCAAAGAGGTCGTCGAAGGGGCGCAAGAGTTGCTCTCTGTTTGGGGCTGGCACCGTCAGGTCTTGCAGGGTCTAGCGACTACCAGAGTGCACTGGGTTGATACCAAGAGGTGTGTGACGTGTCGTCAAGGCAAAGTGCCTAAGACTGATCGACCCCCTCGCAGTATTGAGGTCACTCACAAGCTGCAAAACACCCTGTCAAGCCTGTTGATGTCACAAGATTCACTCATTCGAACCAGCGCTCTCGAAATACTGTCACAAGCCAAAACATACACCATACCGAAGGCTGAAGGCGCCGATGTTTCGGCTGCCGAGCTCGACCTGTATGAGCTCTGTCTGCACGTGGAAGAAGCGGGCATGACTTTGCAAAACGTGAGAGAAAAGACTACCAAAATTCGCAAGATCGAAATCGCTCTCAGAGGATTGGATCTTGCTGGAGCGGACGAACTCCCGCTACTGAATAATATGATAGGTTATCTGCTCAGTATGTACCTTTCGATATAAAGGAAATCCGGCTGACCTCGCCTTCACCTCCAGGTCAGCTCAAGGTCAACTTCAGGCCCCTCTACCCCGATACCATCGACGTGCTTGCCGCATTCGCACAGAAATATGCCGAGCCATTCTGGTCTCTTACCTTTGCAGAGCTCGAAAAATGCAGCAGAAACGATGCAGGTCTCCTTGTCACGGTGGCAAAGCCTACCTGGCTCGAAAACGTGGAGGCTTCTCGGACTGAAGATGTTCCCAACGAGGAGAACGTTGACAAGTCTTTGCATTGTCCGAACGCGTCCAAGCTGGACCGGCTTTTGAACGCCTCCATGACGACGGAAGACATCAGGAGTGGTGACTCCGAGGAGCTGGAGGTCAGTTGGCCCTTACTTGAGTCTAATACGCGCTAATCTTTGTTCTTGCCTCAGCATCAAATCTTCGAGGAGCACTTCGATGCGCTGAACTACGAGACCCAGATTATCAAACTGCTTGAGAAGGTGCCGAGCCTCGTGGAGAAACACGGTCGCCAAGTAGTGCCCCTGTATCTCGCTATCGTCAACTTTGACCCAGAGTCAGATCAGGCCAAACTCAGTCTCCGAGTTGCTCAAGCCAAGCTCGCCAACTACCTGGAACTCTTTGGGCTTTTCACGAATCCAAAGGCTTTGTACCAGAGTCAGGAAGCTCTCGATGCCCACCTCGACATTCTGGCCAAAGGCGAGAGTAAATTACAGTCTCTCGCTCTGACGTGTGTTGCGACATATCGGCAGCCTGGTATACTCCCGTACGAAGAGCGCTTACAAGCGCTTCTGGTCGATAGCAAGTTCCGGGATACGCTCTCCAGCTTTCCGCTAGGCGTCAACAGCGAACTCATCGAGCCGAGTCATCGAAAGGAGTTGATGCCGGTCTTGCTTCGTATTCTGTACGGCATCATGATTGCGCGACGTGGTAGGAACAGTTCGAATCAAGGCCCGGCAGCACGCAAACACGCGATCTTGGCCGCTTTGGCCGGTTGCACTGCGGAGGACCTCGGCACACTTGTTCATCTCATGCTTCAGCCATTCCACCCGCTTCTCAGAGAGCCAGAATCTTCTACAAAGTTTACCATCGGCAATGACATTCTCGATATGGTTGACCATATTCCCCGTCGAGCGCAGTCCGGTTTCCTCTCAATGCTGGCCGACGTTCTCAAACACCTCTCCAAACAAATCGTGCCCCTTTGGCCGACGCTGTTGTCGACCACTATTCGACTGGTCGCTGCTGCTCAACGCTCGATAGACAAGGAGACGCATCACGAGATCATCGCTGATGGAGAAGCGGAAGATACGCACGAGGCCCACTCGGGTTCCGCTAGGAGTATACGCACTCTAGGAGTGCGACGTCTTGCCGACTTTTTCAAAGCGCCCGTCGACTTTGAATTCGATTTCTACATGCCAGCCATTTTTGCCTCGATCATCTCACCCCGATTGCCGACTCTCCCGCAAGAAAACACCCAGAGCCCTTCTGCATTGATGGAAATCTTCGGGACATGGAGCGCACGCCCGGAAATGACATTGTTCCTGGTGCAGTATGATTCGACGGTCTTGCCGCAAATGTTCGACTGTCTCGCGCAACCAAAGGTGAAACCCAGCGTCGTTACGCATATTTTAGACCTCGCGGATCGCCTTTTGGCTTATGCGAGGGAAGATGGCCCAGACAGTCCCATCGTGCAAAAGGTCATTCTGCCTCACGTTGGGGCTTTGCTGGATGGGTTGGTGACATACATGGCGTCCGCTGCATCAAAGAACAACTCTGGCAGGGACGAGATCATCAAAAGGCAAATATCGATCCTGTCGCAAATTGCGCATTACGTCGATACGAGTGACCAGGCCCGGCAAATCGTCGAGATGCTCCTACCTCTTCTACGAAGGCCCGGGAAGCAGGTGCCGGAAAGAGTCAAGGCGGATATTCTGACCACCCTACAGGCGCTGCTGCCGTCTGTGACCGACTTTACAGACCTTGAATCTACATTCCACCGTGGGATTTACAATAGCTTGGCCTCTCTTTTCCGGTCGCTTTATACCCGCGCCGCAAGAGACTCGCTTGTCAAGGCTTTCCAGACATTCGCTCTGGCTAATCCCGCCCTGTTATCGGTCCTCGATGTCATCGGCGAGATCAATGCCTTTTCCGTAAAGCGCATGGATGAACCCGACTTTGATCGCCGTCTGACGGGCTACGCCCAGATCAACGATGCACATGCGCGTTATAGCTTAGCGGACTGGATTCCGCTTCTTCACAACTTCCTATTTTACATCCAGGACGCCGAAGAGCTGACAATCCGGTCAAACGCCTCGACATGCCTCAAGTTGTTCATCGACTTCGTCATTCGTGGCGGAACCACTGAAGAAAAAGACAATGTCTTGCTCAATCTGCTCTATCCTGGGTTGCGAAATGTCATGAACAACAAGAACGAATTGGTTCGAGCAGAAGCCCTTGGCGTTCTTGCATACGCGGTCTCTCAGTGCACGCACATCGAGGTATTTGTCGAGATGCAAACGTTGATGGCCGAGGATGAGGAGTCCAACGTGTTCAACAACATCTATCACCTCCAGATCCACCGGAGAGCCCGAGCACTGCGTAGGCTGGTTGAATGCTGTACGGGATCTGTCATTCGGGAAGCCTCAATCAACGGTGTTTTTGTGCCAATTGTCGGCCACATTATATCCGGAGCCACGGACAAGACGGATGACAATCTGATCAACGAAGCAGTCAGGACCCTCGGCAGTCTATCAACTGGCCTTGGCTGGTCTCGCTACCAAAGTCTCGTTCTAACTTATTTGCGATTGGCGACAGTGAAGGGTGGCAATCAGAAACACTTCGTGCGAGCAATCTCTGCCATTCTCGACAACTTCCACTTCGCGATGGATGACGACGTCGTCGATGAAGCGGACGAGGAAGACCAAGCTGCTGCACCTCAGGAGGGAGACGCCGACGAGCGAAAAGAGGCCGAAGAGACCGAGCAGCAAGATTTCCGCCGCAAGGAAGCTAAGCGGATTGCCGATTACGTTACAGGACGACTTCTGCCTGCGCTCATTAAATTCGTCGAACAGAAAGATGAAACGGAAGATTCCATCCGTATCCCAGTTGCCGTGGGTGTTGTCAAAGTAGCTCGCGCATTGCCGGAAGAAATCCGAAATGCAGAAGTGACCAGAACAATTACCGTGCTCAGTCAAATATTGCGAAGCAAGGACTATAACGTTCGAAAGCTCGTCAAGAAAACGCTGTCCAGCATTGCCATCCTCCTCGGCCCCGAATGGCTAGGATCAATCTTCAAGGAGCTCCGCGGAGCACTGCAACGCGGGCCTCAGCTACATGTCTTGGCATTCGTCGCTCACGCGATTCTGGTTGACGTGATCAGCCACGCTGCGGATCGTTTTACCAACCTGGATAATGCCGTTGTGGACGTTGTGACCGTGTCTGCCGAGGTCATTTGGGGGCAATCGGGACGGGATGTCGACGCTGAAGGCTTCAAGACAAAGATGCCCGAAGTGAACGGAGCAGCGAAAGCGGCATACCACAGCTTTGAATTGATATCCAGCTTGATTTCACCTACGAAAATCAGTCAAGTTCTTGTGCCTCTTCGAGGCATTTTGCACGAGACCCAAGCGGCAAAGCCAATGCAACAGGTCGATGACGTTCTCAAGAGCATCGCTATCGGTCTCAAATCCAACAAACAGATGGGAGCCATCGAAATCCTTCGATTGTGCCATACCTTGATCAACTCGAGCTCAACTTTCTTGCAAAAGGATAAGGAAGCCAAACCTTTCAGAGAAATGGGTCCGGAAGCTGCTGGTACCTTCAAGGTCCAGATGATGAGAAAAGCCGAATCAAGTGGCGACTTTTATGAAACGAATTCATACAAGTTTATCGCATTCGGTCTGGAACTCTTCGTCAAGGCATTTACCGCTCAAAAGTTCGACTTCGCCGACCCCACCATCCTCAGCAGGCTGTCCCCTCTTGTCAAAGTCATCGGCAACACGCTGTACGCAAAGAACGATCATGTTCTTTCTTGGGGCCTCCGAGCGATGACAGCCATCTGTAAAACGCCGGTGCCTGCAGTCTCCAACGCCATGCCAGTGGTCCTCGAGCAGATCATCAAAGTGATAAAGCAACACGGCGGTACCATCTCAGTGGAGATCAATCAGGTCGCTGTGAAAAGTCTGACAAACATCATCCGACACGTCAAGACTGCCGAGGTCAAGGAGTCGCAGCTCAAATACGTACTTGAAGTTATTACGCCCGATCTGGAAGAACACGATACGCAAGGCATTGCATTCGACCTGCTGCGAGCCATCATTTCTCGAAGATTCATCGTCGCCGAGATCTACGACCTGATGGAGCGCGTGTCGTCCATCATGGTCACGAGCCAATCGAAACAAGTTCAAGAGACATGCCGATCCGCTCTTTTGGCTTTCATGTTGGACTACCCTCAAGGCAAAGGTCGACTGAAGGCGCAAATGACCTTTTTGGCTCAGAACTTGTCATACGTGTACGAAAGCGGGCGTCTATCGGTTATGGAACTTTTGGAGCATGTCTTCAAGAAGTTCTCCGAGGACCTCGTCGCCGAATACAACGACATGTTCTTCCTCGCTCTCGTCATAGTCAACGCCAATGACGAGTCCGAGAAATGTCGCATCAAGGCAGGAACTTTGCTACAAATTCTGATCTCCCGCTACGATAGCGACAAGCTTCAGGATCTGGTCTCGACACTCGGCAAGTGGGTCGTCAGAAGGTCGGAGGACCCTGCGCTTGCTCGTTCCGCGGCGATAGTCAGCGGTCTGACCCTGCAAGCCGTTTCGACCGAACAAAGATCGTCAGTCACAAGCCGCATCCGCCAATCGATGAATGATATCATCGTTGGTGCCGCTCATGATCTTCGCCAAGCCGAGGAAATCGCGGAAGAGGAACAGGCATCCGCTTTCGAGCCGGAAGTCAATCTGGATCACAGTCTGCCATATCAGGCACTTACCACTCTGGCTCGTTGCCTGGATGGAGGTGACCTTGATCAGATCACCTGGGACGACGTTATCGCCCTTTTGCTTTTCCCGCACGATTGGGTCCGACTCGCAGCGGCCAAGTGCATCGGTCTCGGCCTTGCGAAAAACTCTACTCTTCTGGACCCCGAACAGCTCGGCGACGTCGCTCGGAAATGCTGCTTGATATTGACCGGACATCGAGGCAAAGACGGATCGAGGACGATCGCCAACGAGAAGTTGTGTACTCAGGTGGTCAAGCTGTTGTTCTTCATCGGCAAGGCTTGGGCGGTAAGTGTTCTTTGGTGTCGAAGTCTTGCATGCGCTGACATTCATGTTCCAGGCGACACCCGATGCCGAAGACGGCGCTGATGAAGGCAACGAGCAACGGGGAGTTGAGGATGACGAGATCAAAAGCAAAAGCACTCTGCCTTGGCTGATGTCGCGGATGTCCTTTGTGGCTCGTCATTTGATTCTGAATCGTCCGGCTGCGCACGAGCAAGTTCGGTCCATTGTAGGTCTTCCCGCTTGCAGAACCTCTTGGTGTGCTCACCAGCGCTTTCACAGATTGCGTGGACTCCTCCTTTAGCCGGTGTATTCCAGTTCTTTGCTCTCATGATCAACCATCTACCGGTCGAGCGACTCGAGCGATATCTGCGACATGTCCTTAGTCCCATCTACAGGATCGTTGACGATGAAGGGGATGTAAGAATTACGCCGGGTGATCAGCAACTCGGTAAGCTTGAACGTCGATCGCTATTTCATCCTGTTGATGATACCATACATATAGAGCAACTGTACGAGCTGTCCATTGAGGTTCGAGACCTTGTCCAGAACAAGGTCGGCACAACCGCTTTCTCCGTCGTGTGGGAGCAGTTGCGCAAGAGATCCGTCGAGAAGCGAGGGAGCCGGAAGGCAGAGCAGCACAGGATGGTGCGTCTCAGCCATTGTTTCAAGCCGCTGTCTTGGCACTGACTCTGCTCGTGACGCTCATAGGCTGTTACGGACCCGGAAGCGTATGGCCGACGCAAAGAACAGCGGTCAACCATGAAGCAGGATTCGAAGAAGCGAAAGGCGAAAAGCTTTGCGTGAGTTTCGCGACAGAGATGTCTTCAGTAGCTGACTTCTCTTGCCGTAGTGATGCCAAGCTTCGTGAGAGGCCGGTGAAGCGAAGAGCTTAGACTAGTCGACGTGAAAGCTGAGAAGGCGAAATGAGTAGAAGAAATAGCATGATTGTTATTGTGTAAGGCATTGTTAGCATATTAATTAGGAACATCCATGACGCATCGAGTCTGGCCTCATTCTCAGAATTGTGTCATCATCGAAACGTGTTGTCCGCTGCAAATTGCGCAACGGCTGTTTTCTTCGACTTTTCCGAATAGTAGTCGCTGCTTTCTCGTTCAAGTCGGTCGCATTTCCATTACTGTCTCCGGTACTGATTGATAAGTGCGCCGGGTTTCGCGAGGAGACCGTCCACCCTTCACGTCATTGAGTATCCACCATGGCACATCAAGGTCGAGAATATCCCGAGAGCAATAAATGTAAGTCCAAAGTCTACCAGGACACCACAAGGTTATTTGGGCTGATGATACGAACTCTCTGTAATTCTTTCCGCATTTCCAGAGTATCCTCGCATCATTCTGCCGCCAAATGACCATTCTCGGAGTGACATGGGCTGGACGGGATGGCACGATCTTGTGAAGAATAGCCACATACTGGCTAATGACGCGAGAGCTTATCGCATTTCTCGTCTCAATGCGAAGCTAGCCGATGCCAATCCTCCGCGGTTTGTGTGTCTGCTGCTTGCTTTACCGAAGTTGACGGTTCAAAAGCCTCACTCATCCTCTAAAAACATGGACACAGACGTACATGTATTGCGAGACGCGTTCGATGGAGGGCTAAAAGCTTTGTTGCGTACAAAAACCGAGTCGCCACGACCGAACGTTGCCAATGTAGAAGCACACTCTCATCAAAAGTATGGATGGTAGACTAGATTGCTCGAAGCGCCTCCTGTGTTGGTATCTACAGGAGCGATGGCGCAGAAGACTGACAATCTCTTTCGGCTTTGTTTAGCAAGTCTGAACAACACGTACCTGCAAGGGACTTTGACCCGACGAGCCTTTTGATTCCTAGTCCACGCCTCTTCTTCGTAAGCAACCCCCCTGGATGGTCAAAGCGACAGGTATCGAGAGTAAGGGTTGGCAAGATCGTCAACGTGTCCAATCAAAACATAAAGCGGAGACTGACTCCGTCTTCTCCCACCTCACGCGCTCTCGCATATTTGGTAAATGCGCTTGCAGATACACTGCAAGGCAGACAGTCATCGTAAGGCCTTACTAGAGGGCAAGCAGCACTTATGCATTCGGACTTAGGAGGTGCATGCCAATTGCCAAAGATCGAACCTACGAATCGAGAAGGCAGCAGGAGTGCGGATGATTTTTCGCACCTCAAGGTAGAGCCCATGCCCTGGAAGAGCCGATCTGCAGCCGAAGTGACACCTTAGAGTTTTACATGATATCAGACGGACAGTGGAAGGACGCATGAAGCAGGAAAGTCTTGTAACGTCGCACTAGCTTGGCGTTGGCGGATAATTGAAGAATGCCTCACTGATGATGGGTCGAGCGATGATGGAGAACTGCCTCTTTGTCACGAATTACAACTGAGCCCCAGCTCGAGCTTAGTACTCTCGTACAGGAAGGACAGAATTGTATAGGTGTATCCATAACGGAGACTGGTGAGCTAGATGACTGAAAGAAGGGTGAAAGTCTGGTCTAATGATGGGTGTGGACAGCGGTACCAGGCTTTTCGAGCTCAGCAAAGGCTGAGCACGGATACTTTCAGCTGGCCCTGATCTTCCGCCATCCACTCAATCGCATAATCCGGCGCGAGACGGTTCTTGCGTTGTTGAGCACTTTGAGAAAAGGCTGGTACCGCGGTTGACACCCATCACCAGACCAGATTTTCACCCTGGCCTTCTTTCATTCATCCAGCTCACCAGTCTCCGTCATGGATGTTGGATATGCTTTTGGGGCGGACAACGGGTCATCGAGAGTAGAATCGATATCGAAACGTAGAGACCCGTATGGGGAATCTTGCGGCACGTGACCAAGAAGAACAGGAGGAAGATGGTTGCTGAGACTGGAATGCGCGGTGGCTTGCCCGGATTGTCTCACGAGCTGGCTCACGGCTTCCCATCCTGTCGATTGGCCAATTGCAAACGCGAGACCCATACCATTTCCAAGGCACATGCCGCCGCGGAGCCGTCCACCGGATCTGTCGCAAAGTTGCTCGCTGACGAGGAAGCCATCATGATTCCCAGAGTGTCTTCCTCTGGAACACGGCGCGAGTGTAGGGTGACGTGATGACGTCAACTCGGTCGCTCGCTTCCTTTCAAGCGATGACGAATCATTTTCAGTCGAGGTGTACTTAACAAATGGCCTCATTCGTCTCTTCGCCGTCGCCCTCTCTTGCGCAAAACACACACAATCAACATGGCCGAAGTATCTATCCCCTCCAACGTTCCTGAACAGTACAAGCCCGGATGGCAGGGCTCGACCGACAAGAAGATGGCCGGTCAGATGCAGGAGAATATTCCGGGACAGCAGCACACGATGTTGGACGCTCCGCTCGACGACGTCTTGCTGAATGGCGAGAAGTACAAGGGGTCGGGGAAACTGAAGGGCAAGAATGCAGTCTTGACAGGGTCAGACAGCGGGATAGGTAGGGCTACAGCGATCCTTTTGTGAGTCTTATGAGGTTCCAAGGCCATTGGAGTCATCCTCAACCCTTTTTTCAGCGCATACGAAGGCGCCTCATTGCTGTTGCACTATGTCAAGGAGGAACAGAAGGACATGGACAATCTCGTTGCGTACCTCAAGGAGAACAGCCCCTCGACTGAAGTCCACACGGTCGCGGCCGACCTTTCCAACAAGGAAGAATGTCAAGCCGTCGCCGAAAAGGCCAAGGAAGTTTTCAACGGCAAGGTTGACATCCTGTTCAACAACGCCGGTACCCAGAACGAGGTTGAATCCATCCTTGACCTGTCCGACGAGCAGTGGGAATACGTCTTCAAGACCAACATTCACGCCATCTTCTACCTCACCAAGGCTCTCATCCCGCTCATGCCTTGGGGATCCAGCATCATCAACAACGCCAGTATCAATCCGTTCGTGGGCCACCCCAAGCTCGTGGACTACACTTCAACAAAAGGCGCAATTGTGGCTTTTACAAGAGCTCTTAGCAACCAGATCGTCAAGGAGCGTGGAATCCGGGTCAACGCCATCTGCCCTGGACCCATCTTGACTCCCCTGGTTGTTGCTACTATGGGCAAGGAGAGTCTCGAGTCGTTCGGCGTCACCAGTAAGTGCGCTCGACTCGATATTGTCATTCGTGCTAATTATTTGCAGCCTCCATCGGTCGACCTGGACAGCCGGTCGAATGCGCGACCTGTGTCGTCTTCTTGGCAAGCTACGACTCGACCTACGTGACTGCTCAGATGATGTAAGTATTGCGAAGTACATGTCTGAATCGGAGTTGATATCGCCTCACAGTCACGTCAACGGTGGATCGCCTTACTAAAGGCGACGAAGAGTCAATGCAAGAGCAAGAACAAGTTGTAGCATGAATGAGCGCATGGACAATCAAATGGCAAATCTGTGCACGGTTCTATCTGTCCGCGACTATCGAATGCGGTGCTAGACTAAGGATTAGAGGATACAAGGTTGGCGTTGTCAGATGCTATGGCGATTATAGCGTAGACCTACAGTTTCCAGAACTTCAAAGAGTAGAATCGCTACAGAGTCGTAACCCATATCGAAGCGGTCATGGTGAAGAGGGTTTCGCGAGAAAGATGTCGGAAGACCGGCGTATTGTCGGGATGCAGGATGACGCGATAGGAGGCGTTTTTGTCAAAAGTCGAGATGATTCAGCAAGAAAATGCCGAGTCCGTTTAGCGCCGTTCACCCGGAATGGATCGGTCGACATGTCGGTCGTGCTGGTCGAGGGAAGTGCATGTCATCCTCGTCTAATAGCTAGATCGAGGCGTGAGGAGGCCATTGGGCATGGATCCCATGGGAGATCCGTCCAGCGGATGTGCGACGATCGGATCGACCATCGCAACGCCCGGTATGACTGTCCACGGTCAATATTCAGTTCCCTGCCCCGAATCGGACACGATCGACCTACCAAACGACGGCCCCGGCAATGGCTGAATCCCGTACGCGAATGTTCCTCTCGTTTCTGTTTGTGGTCTCGTCGGCGTCATCGGTACAGCAATACCCAAGGCGCGCAGCTCGTCCAGCGTATGATACGCAATCTCAAACGAGCAGAGCGGGGTCGTCTTGTCATTTGGCACACGGCGGACGATAAAGTATTTTTCGGGACTATGGAGTCTTTGCGGCTGTTCGTAGCTGCAAAGTAGTGAGCACAGTCCGCGACAGGTCGGAGTCCGACGTACGTCGTGATGGCCCCGTGCTGTCTCGCTTCCTCGCTTGCCGGCTTGATCGCGTTCAACTTGCCCGGAATCCACGGCGACGTCGGTTCACACTTGCGCACTCTATGGATCGTAATCTTGATGGTACCGATCTCGGAAGGTTTCGATGGAGGTGTCGCTGGAGGATTGCGTCCCATGGGTGGTCTCCGGATCTGCGTCTGCGAGGGGACATCAATAACCACTAAAGCGAGCTCGACGCACCCACGTACCGCCCTTGGATCGATAAACTTGAAGATCTTGACGGCGGTATCACTGATGGCCGCTCCCTTGAACGTTGTCACACGATCCCGCGCTTGCGCTCCGATTACATGCGTTGCAATCCACCTTCCATCAATGGCCAATCGGATTTCCAGGTCCTCCAACGTCGAGGTGTCCAGCGGCGGCCTGGGCGGCTTCGACGTCGCGAGGTGTCGCGCGAGGATCTCCTCGTAGCGTCGCGAATGGAAACCGGTCGTGTCCACATGTATCTGAAAATTCTTCACGGAACATCAACTGCTGCCGACGCGCACCTTACGCTTTCAGCTTACCTTGCCGACCTCGATCCCCATCAAGCACCTCACATTCGTCTTTTCCCCGACGCTCTGCACCATGCCCCGGTAAGCACGACATAGTCTTCCGTCAATCGTCATCCACACCGCGAAATCGCCCTGCTTGTCGGCGACGTGATTACCGCTCTCTGACATGACGGCGGTATGGGGCGGCGAGTGGGAGGTGTAGGGGAGGGGACGCATGGTTGGTGATTGTTAGGACATGGATATAAGGTAGGCAACGAGTGAACATGGCTATTCAGATAAGAAGTCCCCTTCTCCCGCTGCCACGCACTGCTATCCTTTCGGGATGTGTCATGCAGGAACGCGGATGAGTGTGCGGAGGGATCAGCAGGATCAGCGAGGATCAGCAGATGCGAATCTACGGATTCCGAAGCCGTGATGATCGATATGTGCAAATATGCAACGCCATTGTCATTATCTATTTCTCGGCGACTCCTCCCTCGAGTGAGCTCGACCGCATCCACTCATTCGCAGAATCGTCAACATGTCTAAATGCGCCTCACCACGATAAATATTCGATGATTGCCATTCGCACAACGTGGCCTTGTGACGTACACGCCCGGTGCGCCCCCCGGAAGAATAGGCACCGCGGCTACAGGCTGGTGCAGTACAGTACAGCTGCTAGCATGTACAGTCGCGGCAGGTGATGGTTTCTTCGCTTCGGGCTTGTTCTCTTTTCGGGGATTGTTGGCTGATGGACAAGGCGACTTGTCGTCCTGTTGGGCATCGTTGAGGGAGACCCATGAGGAGTCAAAGCAACAGAAAGCGGAGAGGACAGGTAGGCACGTAGAGTAGATAGAGAACAGCGACACACCTCACATTCCAGCCCGCCCTGTCATTGTCACCCACTACACCCTCGCTGCCCGCTGTACTGTCCGCGCGCTAGCCCGCAGCCCGGTGCCGTTTCGCTGTTTTCCGTTTCCTTCCCTTTCTGCTGTGCGACCGAGTTGGCTGGCTGGCTGGCGATCACGGGGCGCGTCGAGTCGGATTGAATACCAGCACGGTACATGCACGAGTCGATTCCATGTCACCTCGATTCCCGCGTCGTGTCTGGGATCATAGCATGTCCGCCATCTATAATGTGCGTATCACCGCCCATTCTCCTTGAGCGCGCCTGATTCCCCTGCAGCACCATAGAATTCCTCCCGCAGCGATCGCTCCTCCGTCCAATCCGCCCATCGTTCCCATTTCCCAGTCATCCGCGCCGCCGCCAGGCAAACAGCCATACCCTCTCTCCTCGACTTCTCACGCTCGTAACGCGGAGCCTTCAGGACCAACAGCAACATCCACCATGTCTGGCCCGCCGGCCGCGCAAGGACCGGGAGGACCGGGACAAGCGCCAGGAATCCCAGGGATCGGCGCAGGACACCATCATCATGTCGTTCATCACAACATTCCTGGCCCATCTTCCGTTCAGGGACACATGCTTGCGAGCGTCGGACACGATCGGTTGAATGAATACCTCGAGCTCGTCAGGGGAGAGTATGAAGCGTTGCAGGCAGAGTGCGTGGTTGTTAAGGGACAACGGGATGAGTTTGAAAAGCAGAGTGAGTTTCCGAGTGATCGCTCGAGTCTGGACGACACTGAAGGGCGGACAGTCCAAGCGCAGATCCAGGAAATCGCATTGATCAGACAAAGTCTCTACGAGCTGGAATCACAACACGCCAAGACGCGCAACGAGTATGTCCCCTGACATTCTGACTCGATCGTATCCGTCTAAGCCCTCTACAGATTCGAAGGAGAATGCATTCGCCTGCGACGAGAACTCGACATTGCACGCAACATCCGGCCGACATCAAACGGTCCGGCTCTGCCGCACGCAACAGCGCCTGGAATCGTCGGCGGCGGCATCGGCGGTGTCCCGAGCTCACTGCCTGCGCCCCCTGGTGCGGCAACGCAGAGTGAGCGAGAAGTTCGAGAACGTGAAAAGGAGGTCGAAAGGGAGAGGGACAGGGAGCGGGAACGCGTAAGAGAACGCGAGAGAGAAATGGACAGACGGGAGAGGGAACACCGTGGATACGCAAAGATGGAAGTAGACGACAAGCCAGGGAAGAATGGTACGTCTCCTGTCCTTTTCCCCAGCCTCATCTCATCCAAACCCCCTATCAGGCTATCCGCGCGTGACACCCATCCCCGAACGAGAACGCACCGCTCCGCCCATTAAATCCCCAGGGACAGTCCTCTCCGACCTCGATCCCGAGACCGTTCCGCGAGAATTCAAAAAGGAAGGTGCCGAATGGTTTGCCGTGTGGAATCCGCGCAACAAGAAGAACCTGGATGTATCCCTAGTGCACACGCTGGTGCACGAGAGGTCAGTCTGAGCGCCTTCTATTCTTGATTGATGCTGACAGTCCTACAGTGTTGTTTGTTGTGTACGATTCTCCAACGACGGACAGCTGCTCGCAACGGGTTGCAATCGAACCGCTCAGATTTACGATACCAAGACGGGTCAAAAGACACAGTATGTCGTCAGGCATGCATCAAAGCTTTTCGCTCACATCCTTGCAGCATCCTTGTCGACGAGGCTGCTTCTCAAGCGGGCGATCTGTACATCCGCAGCATATGTTTCAGTCCAGACGGCAAATTCCTCGCGACCGGTGCGGAAGATCGTCAAATCAGGGTAAATTCCAGGTCTGTTGAGAATCTCCAGACGCCGCTGACCTCTTGTAGATCTGGGACATTGCAAAGAAACGCATCAAGCACCTCTTGACGGGTCACAACCAGGAAATCTATTCGCTCGACTTTTCGCGCGACGGACAATTCCTCGTTTCCGGCTCGGGTGACAAGAGCGCGCGCATCTGGGACATTAACAGCGGACACTGCGTGTTTGATCTGAAGATTGAGGATGTCGTACTCGGGGAAGCAGGACCGATTGATGCCGGGATCACATCGGTGGCCCGTGAGTAATAGCGACCTAAAGACTAGCGTCCTCCTGATCTCGACCGCTTTACAGTGTCGCCCGACTCAAAACTCGTTGCGGCAGGAAGTCTCGATACCATCGTACGCGTATGGGACACGAGAACGGGTCAACAGGTCGAACGCCTGCGCGGACACAAGGACTCTGTTTACAGCGTAGCGTTCTCGCCCGCGGGCGACTCGCTCGTCTCTGGGTCGCTCGATAAGAGCTTGAGAGTGTGGGATCTTAGGCAGACCAAGCTGGCGGCGGAGCGCGCACAGCCGGGGCATCCGTCACCGACAGGATTGGGTGTGCTGCAGCAGACACTGGTCGGCCACAAGGTGGGTTTCGCGTCGTCGCGTCTTGGACGTCGCTAACGTTTCGTAGGACTATGTACTTTCGGTCGGCACTACGCCCGACGGCGCATGGATCGTGTCTGGGTCCAAGGATCGCAGTATACAGTTCTGGCAGCCAGACGGTCAGGCGCAGTTCTTGCTGCAGGGGCATAAGAATTCAGGCAAGTCCATTTTCACTGGAGTTATTTCACCCCTCTCTGACATCTCGCCATCAGTCATCTCTATCGACCTGGCCAAGAGTGGAAATCTGTTTGCAAGCGGCAGTGGTGATTGTCATGCTCGAATCTGGCAATATACGAATGTATAGCGAAGGTTGTATAATTACGGACGCAATGAGATCCATGTTGTCGCATACATCGCTTGTGCCTCATACGGTCACTCGATATCGGTCAACGGCTACATGGCTTTAGCGTGGTTATGTTGACGCTGTTGATTGCGATGTCAGGCCTATTGCCCCGAGGCCTGCCGGTCTGACCGACAGCATGATTAGGAGCTATACGAGCAAGCAAACAGTGCAAATGATATTTCATTCGAGTTTTGACGGGTTCAGGCTCACGCATCGTCTTTCTGCACAACAGTTATGCGACGATAGCAACAGCGCCCTTTGAAGATCCAGGGAGTCTTCGTGTAGGTACGCGCCTGATCATCACGAGGACCAGAACATATGTTGCGCCTTGAACCATGCATGGGGCGACTGCGAATCAGGAGCAACTCTTTGCATTGCACCCTTGTCATGATGGTATCCTACTCCGCCTGGCAAGGAGTCCCCGAGCCTGGTTGAGGCAATGACTCAGCCTGGTTGAGGCAATGACTCCCCCTTCAAGGGCAAACGATACTGTCTTTTCCAAATCATGTCACCTCCACCGTCAACGCCACAATGCGGTAAAGGCGTTGGGTCTTATGAACAAGGCGACAAAGGGGCTTGCTCCTAGATCATACGAACTATGATGATTAGAACGCAGAATAGTGGTCTGAGAGACCACTCTACAACTGATAGGATGCGATAGCCATCCATCTCTAAGTACTCATCTTTCCCCATTCCTCCAGGGATGCTTCCGCCCATCCTGCAGATCACAACAAAGGTGATATCTTGATGGAAACGTTAACGAAGGGGGGGGGGGAGGGGTGTTGCGGCGCTTCCACGGTCGCGCTCGAGTTGTCATTCATGACAGTTCCATACAAATTATAATATCCAAAGATTGTTCGCAGGTCAGCAAAGGAATCCCGTCTGGTGGCAACTTGGCATTGACTACCATCTTTATACGCCAAAGCTGATGACTATTGATCTTTTCACGTCATTCTCGACGACCGCTTGCTGGTACGAAAAGAGTCTTCCCATCCTGCTAAACGCATAGATGAGCAGCGTTCTCATTCGGAATGGCCCTTTGACCTCGGAAAGCCAAGCCGTCCTTGCGCATCTCTTACAGTCTGATGAGGAGCATCAGCCTCGGCTACGATCCGTTCTTGGCTCGCTAGGAGACGATACTGGCGACTTTCGCGGATACGTTGAGGAGTATGAGCTGGCCCCGTCCCTGTATTACTACGCTCGGCTCGAGCTGGACAGATTTCCCGGCAATGAGGTATAGGGAGGCAGCAGGTCCCAGTGTCCATGCGCGAATCGCACGAGGTAAACTCTGAAAATTCCCCTCGGCACCGACCGATGCGACTAACGCCCGGTGCGGGATTACGCCAATCCTCGTAAGGGGTTCGGCTTCTACCTCTTGGGTTCCAACACAGGCTGATCCCTCCTTCCGCTGCAGTGCCTGGATTCGACAACAAGCGCGTCCTATAGCTTCTCAACTCGCCCTGTAAGCGGGCGCGCGACCGGAGCGACCTAGACTTGCCGCTCAACTATCCAAGAAGCACCATTGGCCTCCGCATCGCCACTGCTCTTCTGCAGTGCGTGGCTCTTGTAACCTTGTCAATCAATGATGGCATCCTTCTTTTTTACTTTTTAAGCCACAATTTCTTCTTCTTTTTTTGTTTTTTTTTGACGCATTCCGCTACACACCGATTCCCCATCTAGACGCTGGCAATCTTGTAGACCAACTTGGACGCCGACACTTTCCCGCTCTTCATCAACTCGAATCCATCCAAGATGCCGTCCAGTCCGCCCTCTCGATCGGTGATAGGGTTCGGTCGAATGCCGTACTCGCCGACAAAGCGGGGCGTGTCCTTGCAGAGCTTGACGTAGAACTCTCGGTCCGAGGGAACGGCGGGGACGGTCTGCCCGGGCATGAATTCGAATGCCTGCAAAGGATCAGCACGCGCGCCCGCGCCCAAGGATTACCGAGGCAGGGACTCACATTGCCCATCAACGTATACGCCAACGTCGTCTCGGTCTCGATCCCCTTATCCTCGGCCATCTTCTTGCCCTCGTCGTTAATCGGCAACAACATGTTGTACTTGCGCTTGCCCTCGGTCCCGAAAGACTCCAAGCAAATCTTGAACGACCCGCCCTCGGAGATTGTATCGAGACACTTGGCCAGCTTTCCGCCCGTCACGTCCCGAATCGCCTCGACGGCCTTGTCCGCATCATGGTAATCCACGACCTCGTCCGCTCCAAACTCCTTGACGAGGTCAAAGTTGCGCGGACTCGACGTCGTCACGACCTTGTACCCGGCCCTCTTGGCCAACTGCAGCGCAAACAGCCCGACGCTCGTCGATCCTCCGTAAATCAAGACCCACTCCTGGCCATCGGCCTTTTCGGGCGGGTACGGCAAGCCGAGACGCGTGTAGAGAACCTGGGCGGCCGTGGTGAATCCGACGCCGTACGTGGGCGCTTCGTGCAGCGTCACGGGTCCCTCGGTGGGGACCTTCCACGCGAGGTCACTCTGGACCCTCAAGTACTCTACGGCCACCCCCGTCAGCCTCAACGTTACGTCGAGAACAAAGCCAGAACGTACCGGCAAACGATCCCTTGTCGGTAAACTTGCCGCCGTGGACCATACCCGCGATATGATCGCCGACCTTCCACTCTCCGTTCGCGAGGCCCTCTCCGAGCTGGACGACGACGCCGGAATAGTCGCATCCGATCACGACGTTGGGCGGACTGAGGAACGCCGAGTGCTTCCAGTCGGTCGGGTTCTGGGAGACGTAGGCGACCTTGACGAGGATCTCGTTCTTGTCGAGCTTGGGCACGGGATGGTCCTTGACCTCGGCTCGTTTTTCCTATGCCGTGCGGTCAGGACCCTCCGGGGTCTCGTTCTCTAGGAAGGAATTGGGCTTACCGATTCGTGCTGGACGAGTGCTCGCATGGTGGATGGGATTTGGGACGACATGATGTGTTGATAGTTGGTGATGGTGATCTGGTAGAGCAGGGACGGACGGGATGAACCGGGCGTGGATGACTAACTATATATACTCTGCTGCAAGGCGGGAACGTGATGGGTCATTGCTCCGATGACGAATCCATGAATGAATAAGCACCGAACGAGGTGGAGGCTGGCGGGGAAAGCGCCCCTTGAACATGGGAACATGCGATGCCTGGCTGGGTAGAGTAGGGTTAAACTTATTTAGAAAATGATGACCGCCGGCGACTCCAGTCTGGGAGGAATGTGCAGCGGCGGTGATGTGAGCGGAAAGTGCAGCGACGAGTGGATCGGGCTGAAGGCTTGAGCTTGGGCGTAGGCAGACATGAGGACGAGGACGTGGAAGGAAGTGGTCATGTGTGTGTAGCACTTTGATTCGGATCTGGGGAGAAAATGCGAGACGTCGAGGGGACAAGCAGAGTTCATAATAATATACTCGATGCCTAGTCGGGTCTCCATCTCACCTTCCACCTTTCGGCAATTCTTGGCTGACGCGAATCGACCGCGAATCGACCGCGAATCTGGTCTGGCAGCCTGCGGGCGGGCTCACTCGACCGGGAGATAGATTCTGTAAACGTATTGTGACTCGGACAGCGGCGTGTCCGCGATCAGCGATTCAGTCTGACACCTAGACTCGTAGAGAAAAGGGGCGTAGGGGGCGGGTTCTGGCTCGGAAATACAAGTCTTCGGGCATCCTTGGACCGAGATTATTCGAGAATTATTGTCCGCGCGCGGTGTCATCGACGTCGTCCAGCCTGAAGGCGATGTGTGCAGTCCCACTAGACAAAGACATTTGCCCTGATGAGCCTCCACGCGTGTCACCCGGCCACCTCGGCGCAGCGCAGCGCATATACAGAGCGAGGGAAAACTCTGCGCATGATATTCGCAACGTTCGCGTTCGACCACCTTGTGCATCCCCGCGAACGGGTGAGAGAGCAGCTGTTTGCCAACGGAATGAATACCCGTTGGGCGTATCGCGACTCTGCTGCAACCCGGACTTGTTCGAATGCGGCGGGGGGGGGGGGGGGGGGGGGGGGGTGGGTAATGAAATAGTAACCACAGCGTATTCAAGGATCTCGGGAGCTTGCGGGACGGGGATGGAGGTGCGGTGCCCTTGAAAGCTGTATCAGCCGGTGAACCCCTCGCAGGCGAGAGCGCATGATATCTCGATACAGGACACCACGATTCGGGGCGAGTCAAGTCAGGTGCCCAGTCTTGCTACCGAGCTGCAGCGCATGCTGGTGTTCTGGACGCGCACACCGTTCGCGACAGGCTCTTGCGAGACTGCAAGCCACAGAACAGACCCCCAGGGCAAGTGTATCAGCGATAATGACGTGTATTTTCCCATGACGTCAATGGTGACATGCCCGTCGTCCGCGATGGCGAGGAGTGCATTCTAGATAGAGCGGTCCCATACCCATCATCTCGTCCATCCTCTATCCCTCCCCGTCGCCCCAGCATCCCGGCCCACCCGCTCTCCTGGCCCACTGCACATCAGGTGACCGCGAGTCGAGTTGCTTCCGACGTGCCGGCCATTCAAAGTGATAGCAGTGGACTGACTCATTCGATAGATCCGGGCGGGTATTCCCACACTGTATGACAACGTGACGTGACGCCAAGTCCATCCATCCGCCGTCATGCTCAAGGTATGTCCGTCCGTCCGTCCGTCCGTCATTCTCCCACGTTCCCCCCTGACACGACACGCACCAGCAATTCTGGCCATCCACGCCATCGGCCGCCAACGCCCAACTCCCCGGACCGCCCGACCAGGCGACCCCGCGCGCACCCGTCGCCAATCCCTTTGACCAGCAAGTCCCTGATCCGCCCCGCGCACCCCACACCGGTCCCGCAGCGGCCGTCATGTCCGCCGACCACCACCACCACCACCACCGCGCTTCCCCCAAACTCGGGCCCGCCGCCTTTCCCTCGGGCCTGAAAACGCCGACGATCGGCGAATTCGGCAACGTCGGTGCGCCGCCGCCCATGACGCCGCCCGCGACGCTCGGTGCTTCGCGCCCGACGACGGGCGTCACCATCGGGGACTCGCTCGGTGGGACGTCAGGCATGGGTTTCGGCCTGCGTGAGCCGCCCAGGATGCGTCGCGCGCTCACGGGCGGCACGAGTTCCACCGCGAGCACCACCACCACCACCACCACTGCAACCTCGACCACCCCCTCGACCAGCGAGGAATCCCAGCAGCAACACAGCCCCGAACGCGCGCCGCGCGGGACCCTCAAGATCAAGATCCTCGCAGGCAGAGGCCTCGCCATCCCGCCCACCACCACCGCCGACCCGGGCGCCAAACCGGAACCGTACGTCGTCATCCAATTCGAGCAAAACGAATTCGTCTCCCGCCCGCCCGTCAAACCGTCCGCCCGCCCGGCGGCAACCGACGGCACGAAACAGCCCGCCCTGCCGCGCACAAATTCGTACGGCCCCTCGCTTGGGATCGGCTCCATCAGCCGCGCGTTCGCCGACGCCGCCCGACGCACAAAGAGCGCCAAGAACATTCATGCCGGTAAACCGGGCAGCGGCGCGTCGACGCCCAAAGTCGACGAGCCCGGGCTCGGCAGTGCGGCGCCCTCGGATCCGGTATGGAAGGACGAAGTATCCTTGTCAGTCCCCCCCCCCTTCCCCCCCGCCCGCTTCCCGCATCACAACCCCTCTGCTCACCCTGCCCCCCTTGCCCCCCCCCCCACCCGCAGCGACGTCACATCCGCCGACTCGATCATCTACGTCTCCGTCTACGACCGCGCCAAGGCCGGCGAAGGCTTCCTCGGGATCAAGGAAATCAAGCCCGTCCTCACCGACGGATGCACGATCGATAATTGGTTCCCGCTCGCGCCGCGCGAGGGCGATGACAAGGTGACGGGCGAGATTTGGCTGCAGATTAGCTATGATGCGCTCAAGGTGCGTTCCCCCCACGTCGTCCGACCCGGACCTGACCCGACCCGACCTCTGCTGACCCCCCCCCACGCGCGCGCGGCAGACTCGCCGAGCCCTGACGCCCAAGGACTTTGAAATCATGAAGCTCATCGGCAAGGGCACGTTTGGCAAAGTCTTCCAAGTCCGGAAACGCGACACGAAGCGCATCTACGCCATGAAGATGCTCTCCAAAAAGGATATCGTCGCGAAAAAGGAAATCGCCCACACGATCGGCGAACGCAAGATTCTCCAGCGCTCGCTCGACTGTCCGTTCCTCGTCGGGCTCAAGTTTAGCTTCCAGACCGAGGAATACCTCTTCTTCATCACAGACTACAAGAGCGGCGGCGAGCTGTTTTGGCATTTGCAAAAGGAAGGCCGCTTCACCGAGACCCGGGCGCGGTTCTACGTGGCCGAACTCGTGCTCGCGCTCGAGCATTTGCACAAGTTTGACATTGTCTACCGGTAGGGCCCTCCTTCCCTCCCTTCCCTCCTTTCCTGGGTCGCCCCGGCTGACCCCTATCTAGCGACCTGAAACCCGAAAACATCCTCCTCGACGCCACGGGCCACGTCGCCCTGTGCGATTTCGGCCTCTCCAAACCCGACCTCGGCGCCGGCCAACTGACCAACACTTTTTGCGGCACGACCGAATACCTCGCCCCGGAAGTCCTGCTCGATGACCACGGCTACTCCAAGCTCGTCGATTTCTGGTCACTCGGCGTGCTGCTGTTTGAAATGTGCTGCGGATGGAGTCCATTCTATTCCGAGGACGTGCAGCAAATGTACAAGAATATCTGTTTCGGCAAGATTCGGTTCCCGCGCGGCGTGATTGGCGAGGATGGCAAGCAGTTTGTCAAGGGGGTGCGCTCGACGAGCCGTTCTCGCATTTCACCGTTTGCTGACACCGCCCGCCCCGCCATAGCTCCTGAACCGCAACCCGAAACACCGTCTCGGCGCCGAACGCGATGCGGCCGAGCTCAAGGAACACCCGTTTTTCAAATCGATCGACTGGCACCTGCTCGCCAACAAGCAAATCACGCCGCCCTTCAAGCCCGTCGTCGAGTCGGACGAGAGCGTCGCCAACTTTGACCCGCTCTTTACGTCGTCCGACTTGCGCGATATTCCATTTGAATGGGGCGCAGGGAACGATGCCGCCGCCGGCGGCGGCGGCGCGACGTCGAGTTCCGGCCACTCGTACAATGGCCCCGGGGGCGGGATTTCCGCGAGCGGCGGCGGCGGCAGCAAGACGGCATCCGGTGCCGGATCCATGGCGATCAAGCCGACGCGGCCGCCTATCGCGCCCGTCGGGGGTAGTCCGTTGACGAGCAGCATACAGGAAAACTTTCGCGGATTCACATACACGGGCGAATCGATGCTGGTGAGTACGCTCGGCCCCCCGGCGAAAAACAAAAACGACCTGGAAGCTAACGGCCCGTAGCCCATGTCATCGCTCGCGCTCGCACATGGCGAGGAATACCAAGGTGATTCCGACGAAGAGGCGATCCAAGAAGAGGACGAAGAGTACGAGTATGCGCCGGACGGGGAGAATGACGATGGCTCGCGCACGCGGCGACAGAGCGATGTGGATATGGAGGCGTAGCGGCGCGCGCGCCCGCGCGTTTGAATGTTGTATGAATACGTAGCCAGTTATAATAACAAGACACGCAAAGTATCGACCCGAGGGGGACGAGGTGGCGCAAAGGCGAGCGCATGTACGCGGGTTCCGTCATGGTGTATTTAGGGATGGACCGTCGCTCGAACGGGCAAGTGACCCTGTTGGTGGCAAATCACACGACAAAAGTATGGAGCCACCCGGATTCCAGCGACCAACGCATCTTGCGCTACACTTTCCCCAAGCGCGTCCCCCGCCAAAGCGCGCGCACCTTGCCCGGCCAGCTCCGGCCCCGATCCGCCATCCGCCGAATGTGAGCGAATGCCGATGGCGACGGTGACAATGACCCGTTCGTCGTCGCCATCAACGTCGATCGCACGCAGTGGTGGTTTCCCTGACGAGTTCCAAGTTAGGTAACGACAAGTGAGTGCTGCTGCTGGACCGTTTCCCGAGGCTTGTCGCTGATCCACCGGCGTGCAGAAATGGCTCCCAAGATCGACCCCAACGAAGTCAAGGTGTGTTGGAAACAGAGACAGAGGAAGAAACGAGGGAAAAGACTCACACGGGCGCTCCTAGATCATCTACCTCCGTGCCGTTGGTGGTGAGGTCGGTTCGTCGGCCGCTTTGGCTCCCAAGATCGGTCCCTTGGGTCTCGTGAGTGGCGGGTGATGCCAGAAGAGGGAAAGCAAGCGTCTGACGGATATTTGCGTGCGGTCGCTCCGGTAGTCCCCCAAGAAGGTCGGAGAAGACATCGCCAAGGCCACCGGCGACTGGAAGGGTCTCCGAGTCACCGTCCAGCTGACGATCCAGAACCGACAAGCCGCCGTCTCGGTCGTTCCCTCGGCCTCGTCCATGGTCATCAAGGCCCTGAAGGAGCCTCCTCGAGACAGGAAGAAGGAGAAGAACATCAAGCACAGCGGAAACGTTGCGTTTGACGAGATTGTGGACGTGAGTCGGGAGGGAAGGGAACGGGTTTCAGGGAGGGGAGCCGTCTGACATCGTTGCGCCTTGTAGATCTCCCGAAAGCTCGCCTCCAAGTCGCTCGCCAAGACGCTCGCCGGCACCGTCAAGGAGGTCCTCGGCACGGCCCAGTCGGTCGGATGCACCGTTGACGGCAAGCACCCCCACGACGTTATCGAGGGCATCGACGATGGATCCATCGAGGTTCCCGAGGAGTAAGCGCGCGCGCGCAGTGTCGCTTGGGCAGCGTTGTGCGGACGTGTGTATGGATATCACGGTGGAGACCGGATGATGGGAGTTGCCGGGGCGGGGGCAGGAATGATGGCCCTTCCGTCGGGTCGCATGGTCGACGTGGCCCATCACTGTAGAGTAGTCTTTCGATGAAATACAATCTAAAAGGACAAGCGGAGAGTGGAGGGGTCCGGGAAGGCATCGTCGGGCGATGAGGGCATGAGGAGACACGATAACGGCATCGGCCGATGCAGGCGATGGAGACAGCCGTATAAGACATGATGATGATATCCAAAAGGCAATCGGCGGCCGGACACGAGTGATCATGAGGCATTCCCGCTTCTCGTGCGTACGTGCGCGTGCGAGGTGGAGACATGAGCACCACCCGACCAGTCGGTCGATTCGAGTTTACCACTCTCGATCTAGCACTGGCACCCCAGATAGCCCCGACCTCACCGTCCGTCCATTCACCCGTTCGTCGCTCGTCCACCATGGCGACTCCCCCGGCGCAAGTGGACGGCCAGACATTCGCCTGCCACTGCGGCTCCACGTTCAGCCGGATCGAGAACCTCGTGCGGCATACCAAGACGCACGCGAGCCAACGTCCCTGGGTCTGTCGCGTGTGCGACAAGGCGTTTACGCGGCCGGATCTCTTGAAGCGGCATGAAAAGATTCACGATCGCGGCAAGGACGGTAAGCCGGTGAGCCAGACCCCGACGTCGGCGCCGACGACGACCGCACAAGCGGACACGCAGCAGGATATCCCTCCGACGCCGAGACCCGTGCGCGAATCGACGCTCGCGGGCTATCCCTACAACCGCGTCCTCTCACCACGTCTCGGCGACCGGCGATCCGAGTCGTACGAACGAACAGCAACGCGCGACGACGATGGATACCCCCGGAAACGCGCACGCAGGGATTCCCCACACCGCACAGACGTATCGCCGACGCAACTGACGAGCATTGCGTTGCCCGTTCATCGAGGGATCGGTCATGGCGCCACGACGCTCCCGAGTCTCAGCGAGGGGATCATTCGCCCGAGCGAGCGATACTATGAACCCGAATCCATCGAGAAAAGCCGGACGCCCTTTTCCCGCGAAGGCACCGAGCAGCCATTCATCGAGCAGCCACCGCCGCCGCCGCCGCCGCCGCCGCCGCCCCTTCCAGAGAAGGCCCCATTGCCGAGCCAGGCAAACATCAATGCGTATCCTCGGCGAAACGCAGACCCGGCGCCTCCGACACCTCGCGGAGACGATCTACAGCAAAACTTGATCTGGGATGCGCTCGGCAACATCAATAGCCCCATGGACCAGCTGCACTGGGGTAAGCCCACCTCGTTCACGTCTACAGCCTCAGAGCGTTAACAATCCGTAGACAACGGCATGCACTGGATCGCCGACTTTCCCCGCGCAACCCTCCTCGACACCTTCCTCCCGCTCAACCAGACCCCAAACCCCACAAACCCAAATAACAGCACATTCAACATTCCCACCGCTCGGTCCAACGGCAGCGAGCTTGACCCAAATTTCCTCTCGGCATGGCTGCGCGAGGTCGAGAGCGCGGCCGAACCGCATCGGCGCGGCGACGAGCGGTGGGTCTCTCCCCTCGGGGATGTCTCGCGCGCCGTCACGCCGCCGAATGAACCCAACGACGAAGACAAGTGGCGTAAGTCCATCGACTTCCCGACACGTCCCGCGAACTGACCCGAGATTCAGCTATGCACTGGAAGCCGGCGGGCAACTACGTCGTCGGCGCCGGCGCAGACCTCGCAGAGATCGAGCAAGAGTCCGACATTGCGCCCGAGTTGCACAAGTGGAAACGGTACTGGCTCGATGAGGAGACGTATGCCAAGGTCAAGAGCAGTTTTGGTAAGTCGCCTCGCCAAGCCAGGCAAAGGCCAACGCTGACACGCGTAGCCCTCGCGAAATACACGGCGGGACCCGACTTGACGAATTTCTACATGGCTCGGTCGATACATACCGTCAATCATCTCATCAGTCGTACGTGAAATCCACTCGGCCGACTGCCCAATGCTGATAGGCACCCAGTCTACTTTGAAAACTTCCATCCGCAACTTCCCATCATCCATCTCGCCACCTTTGAGCCGCGAGAGGCCGCGCCCCTCTTGCTCGCGAGTCTGATATGCATTGGCGCCAATTACTCGAGCCTCGCCGGCGCGCGCGGGTTCTGCATCGATCTGATCGAGGTCTTGCGAAAAACGCTGAATGCATTGTTTGAGAATGACAGCATGAATGTGCGTTTGCCGCTTGCCGCATCGTCATCCCGGCTGACACTCTGATAGCTGCGAAGCACCAGCTTGATCCATGTCTACCTGCTTGTCGTTTTGGCGGGTCTGTGGTGCGGCAATAAACGGACGTACGAGTTTGCAGAGGCCATGCGGGGAACGCTCGTCAATGCAAGTCCCCACGTATCCCCTCGAAACCGCTCGACTGACCCCATATAGCTATGCCGTCGCGCGGACCTCCTCAACTCGGCCAATTTCTTCCAGTCGAGCATGATCCAGGGCGCCAACCTCGAAACGAAATGGCGCCAATGGATCACGTCCGAAAGCAGGAAACGCCTCGGCACGGCCATCTGCCTTATCGATGCGCTCTTTCCGGCCTTGCTGGATCATCCGGCATACCTCTCGCACGGCGACATGATTCTCTTTGTTCTGCCGTGCGACGAAGAGTTTTGGCAGGCCCCGACGGCCAAGCAGTGGAGCAACATGCTCGGCCTGAGTCCGCTACCTCCGTCGCCGTTCTTTGCCTCTTCGTGAGTCCCCCACGCCTGCGCGTCTGCTTCCCACTGACCTTCGCAGAACGTCTGCGCTCCTCACGCCCGTCTACGTAAATGCCGAGGACAAGCCGCCCCCGATACGGCATCTCAATGCGTTCGCGGCGCTGGTCATGGTCGCCTCGCTTCATCACCATATCTTTGGTAGGTCATCATTCCACCTTCGGCAGTGCAGCTGACCCGGCCCAGAGTTCCGCACGCAGCTATCCATCTATCTGTCCGCTGGACTCAATGTGCCGCTGTACCGCGTGGGAATGGCGCTCAATATCAGTTACGGCTTCGAAGGGCGTAGACAGGTGCGTCCGGGAGGGGTTGAAGAGGCAAAGCTAACTCGTCGCAGTGGCTCAAGGATGCCCTGGATATCTGGAGGGATAATTACTATGACAAGTCGGCCGTCATTACCCCGAACGGCGAAGCAGGCAAGATCATGTATCATTTGGGTCACATATCCCTTTCCGTCTACATCAACACCCTGTACACGGCGGTTGGCAGTAAGTGGCGCGCGGGCCTATATTGATGGACCTCGCTTACCCTTGCAGAGCGCGGACGCCAGCAAGCCCTTAGCGTCATTCCCGAAATCCAAGGATGGACAACGACTTCCGAAGCACGGCACGCATGCGATCACTCCATTCTTCTCCTCAAGGTACTCAGCACGCCCTTGACAACGCATTCGCTATACTATCCAACATGCACATTCGTTGCCATCCTCTGCCTCTGGGCATATGTGAAATGGCTACCGGCGGACGAAGACACGGTCGCATCATACGAGACGTTGCAGCTCATCGCCAATTTCTTTCATCTGACCAACGACGTCGGCATACCCTCGACTATTCAGGAACGTCAACAGCTGAGGGATGCCGTCGTCCCGAAAAAGATTCTGGAAAAGGGCACGCGCATGCTTGCGCACGGGAAAGCTTGGAGAATAGGTGCTGCGTTTGCGTTGGTGTTGGCCAAGCAGATGGAACAGGAGTCGGCGTGATTGATGTTGTATCAGTACGGGACTACGGACAATGATTGGCTATGCGGTTCCTGTGGTGATCTTGAGACGTCTTTGACCGGCGTGTCAGCAGGCTGTAGTCAGGCGGGAGGCGTATGATTGGCGCGGTTGCCTTCGGTTGACTCGCAGTACAGGTCACTACTTTGGATCCCTGCGACTCCGCGCTCAAGCATACTCGCGGGCATTACCATGTATCCCGCCTCTAACTCGCTCGCCCGCCCGCGTCTGAGATGCTGAAATGTCGTATACAGACTCCAGTAGCGCTATACCTGAAAGGCTTAGACATGCGATCACGCCTCCTCTTCTCTGACTCTTGAGCGTCCAGATGACACGTGGATTCTGACTGGATATCCTTCGTTGAGGCCCAACAAAAGTATACGGATCCGAGCGCAGGGGTTCGGAGTTCTGCAAACTGGAACCCGTGGAGAGCCTACGGAAATAGACGAAAGCGCAGATGTACTGGACGTAACGCTAAAAGGGAACGTCGACAGACGAATCCACTAAATTCTCACTGCCGGCCTAGGAATCTACTTTCATTGTCCTCTCCGTGGAAAGACGTCTTGTATAGATGTCTCGCTAGACCGAGCGGCGAGCGCTCATCTCTTCACTTGCACGGGTTATGGTATGCATGGATTGATCCTCAAAAGCGTATGATAAGAAACCTTTGCTACTGTCCATCAGCGATTGCCTCGAGCGTCCAGCCAGCGCGTAACGTGCGTATCCTCTGTACACGTCCTGTTGCTGCAATGAGTCGTGGACCGTCACGGTGAGGACTCTGGAGACAACCGTGCCAGCTCAATCTGACCAGGATTGGCACGGCCGACTGACCGAAAGCGCCATACTTGCTCACGTAGAGGTCAATGCAGTTCTGTGCGAGAGCGACGAGGCAGGAAGAGGGATGCGCAGAAGCCCAGTAAAGGCTTCAGGTAGCTGTAAGTCCTGCGCCTCGAGTTCCTGAACAGCTATCCGGACCAACGGGCATGAGCTATACCCCATATCTCGCACCGACATTTTGCTTCAGCCAACATTATTGCTACAACCACAGCCTATGGCCTAAAGAGTTGCGCTATCAGTCATAGACCAATGCTCTCGGAAGCTTACACCACTTACAGGATAGTCGCCACGACCTTTCGAGTATGCGCTCTGTACCTGAATTCGGTCAAGTAGATACCTGTTGAACCATTAGCCTACCATTCGGAACGCGGTCGAGAAGGAGGGTGACGCTACGCACCTTGCCATGTTCCCAGATTGAGCCGGCCGTCCGTGATTGGGATCTGGATGGACGCTCCGATGAGCGATGTTTTCGTGTGCGAGACCGAGTCGCTGGGGAAGCGTTAGTCGTGGCGAGAATGGATCTCGAGAGAGATGCGTACTCTGGTCCTTCGTCGGTGTGTTGCCAAGGGAAGCTTTCTGGGATGACCTTATCCAGGCTGCGGAAATGTGAGCTGTGATGCTAGTTACTCATTGGAGGCACTCACGCCATGTCCATGTCTTGTCATGCACAACGATCGTCAATTCCAAGCCTGATATACTTGCACCGGAAACATACCTGTTCTCACATCTTAAAACAGCGCATCAGTAAACAACGCTGCACTACGCGATACACGACAACATACCAGGATCGTAATTCTCATTGATCGTCAACGCCGCACTGGTATGCTGGATGAACAAGTGCAAGATCCCAATCTTGCAGCCGCTGAGGCCCTCCTTGATGCTGCTCTCAATCTCCTTGGTGACGAGGTGGCAGCCCTTGGATCGGGTGGGCAGTGAACTATTTGGACAACGTAAGCGGCAGTGAGGAGATGTGGGTAGATGCTTACAAGGTCTTTTGCCAGGGCATGATGGTATGTGAGTTGCCAAGCAGATGTACGGTCCTGATGAAGCGAAAGTCACAGAGAATGCACACTTTGACTTTTCTCAATGTGTCTTCGCTCTTTGATCGGTTCAACTGACGTCATCCAGCAAAACACTTTTGACACTCAAAACCTGGTGCTATGGAGCAGACTCTGTCAGAATGGGATCTCGGCTGATCACGATGGAAATGGAGACAGACTACAAGTATCGTTAGGATCATAATGTTCTACAAAGGCCCTGACGAGCAAGGCTACATAACTGAGAAAAAGAAACCGCCGGTGAGAAGCGTTTCCTCTGGCGTGTCATGGTCTAGTTCTTGACCCTGCGGCAAGTTGTTCAGTACGCGCTCCCGAATCTCGGTCTACGCACTTACGCCTTGACGATAGGAACGACAATGATGACGATCAAGACACAGATACCGACACCGATGATGATCCTCATTCGCATATCCTTCCACCTGCAAGCGGATACATCAACGGCAATCTCGGCAGATCAACGGTAAACAGACGTACCACATCTGCTTGCGCACACGGTTGGCGCCCCTTCGGAACCCCTGCGCAGAGACGGCGAGGTTGTCTGTAACGGCGGAGTATTCAGTCACGTCATTCTCCTATTCATCCCAAAACGGTGCGCCTCTCTCATGCGTTCCACAGGATCGGCTACAATCTCGCTGCGTACGTACCGGTCTTGTCCTGCAAAGAATCCAGTCGTTCACCTCGCTCCGCCACCTTGTGGATGTTCTCCCTCATGACGCCGACCGTCTCATCAATCTGTGCTTGAAGTTGAGCAGTCTAGCAGTTGATACGACAATATTACGATCAGCGATTCCAAAGTCGTTTGCTTGCGGGTGGAGACTTACCGTGTTGTTCTTGTTGCCTTGACCAGACTGACCCGGCGGGGACTGGCCGAACGGAGAGCTCGATGGCTGGCCGCTCGGGTTGGCGGAGGAGGAGCCGGAGGGAATGTAGGGGTCGTACGGTTCGGCAGACCTGGCATGGCGGGAAGAATGGTGAGCGAATGAGTACAGGGACGGGACAGGGAGCGTACATGTTGGAATGTTGGTTGGAGATCAAGAGGGTGGACAGCAAACGACGCAACGTACGAATGAGTGATGGCTGTGTCATCTACTTTGGCATTCTCACCACACCGGGATCACTCGCAGTGCGGAATCAAATTCTCCGACGTGTCACGTACGGTCGGTCTCAAAACAGCTCGAAACGTGGCTGACTGCAAGACTCAAGGGATTTTACTCAAATGCACCCCCGCTCCGGGTTGAAAGCACATCCCGCTTGGCTGTGGACTTTCAGGAGCTGTCTCAACTTGCCGAAGCATCTGCGTTCGCAACAATCACACAGCCATTGATGTTATAGTGGTCATGCGCTGCGGCTGATCCTGCCCAACCTCGTCTCAATCGACGTCTATAAAAGTCCGGTAACTAAATCAAACAAGCGAGGCTCGGACTACAACCGTAGACA
>JAMALG010000106.1:0-48056 GCA_023628115.1 Naganishia sp. PT2105A-2 | reverse complement strand
CGTCGAGCGAGCACTACGTCGTCGGATGGCGGAACCATGACTGCTTCGACAAGTGGGGAGAAGGCGCCGGAGGGCAACCCGGATGATACAGAGGTGTTAGACAAGGAAGAGGGGAATTTGGTGATGGCTCTCATTAGCCAGTGTGAGTCCCCGTCGGATGGGCACGAGGCATTCCGTCAAGTGTGACTTCGGAAGACATTCAGCCACAACGCAAACGTGCACTCCGGGTTCTCGAATGCTGATTCCTCTCACAGTGCGCATCGGTATGGATCTTACAAAGATCACTCTGCCGACGTTCGTTTTGGAGCCAAGAAGGTAAGCCTCAGCTTGAGATCCAAGACACATGCGGTACTGACCATCTCTCAGCATGCTCGGTAGATACCATTCCGAAACACCTTTTACCACTACTGATATCCTCTCCAGAGCGCATAACGGACTTTACGGCGCACCCGGAACTCATCTTTGGCGCAGGCAAGATCGAAGATCCGAAACAACGCTTCCTGCACGTCACCTCGCTCATTCTCGCCGGCTGGCACATCAAGCCCAAGGGCGTCAAGAAACCGTACAACCCCGTCCTCGGCGAATTTTTCCGATGTACATATCGATACGACGATGGATCCGAGGGATACTATGTTGCCGAACAAGTCTCGCATCATCCGCCCATCTCTGCGTTCTTCTACATCAGCCCAAAGAACAGGGTGATCATTACCGGTGAACTCAAGCCCAAGAGCAAGTTTCTGGGCAACTCGGTTGCGACAATCCTGGAAGGACAAGATCGCGTGCGGTTGCTAGATCGACCAGAGGACGGAGAATATACCATCACTATGCCCAACATGTTTGCACGTGGGATCCTCTTTGGAAAGATGTTGCTCGAGCTCGGCGACATTTCCTCTGTGCGGTGCCCACGGACAAATCTCAGCTGTGATATCGAATTCAAGACCAAAGGCTGGCTCTCTGGTGGCTATAATGCCGTTGCGGGAACTGTCAAAGGTCCAAACGGAACGACCGGAGAGATCACGGGTCATTGGGACAAGAGTATGGAGTACAAGGACAAGAGTGGGAAGAAGCAGATCCTGTTTGATGCAGCCACGACGAGAGTCACTCAGAAGACGGTTCCACCGGAAGATCAACAGGAACCCAATGAATCGAGAAGGTGAGTCTCAGCAGATCTGCTGTTACTGCAGATGACCAAGAATCAACAGATTATGGGCAAATGTCACACGTGCCATCAAGAACTCGGACATGGAGGCTGCTACGACGGAGAAGAGCAAGATCGAAGATGCACAGCGTGAAGGCGTGAGAAAGCGAGAGGCAAGCGGACAGCGACATCGTCTTAGGTTCTTTGAACCCGTCGGGGATATCTACATGCCGAATATCGGTGTGGATCAGTGAGTATAGGACCCGTCGGGGTGACAAGGCTCTGACCGGTTCTTGTAGACTCGCGTCGCACAGCCCAGACGAGATGGAGCGATTAGTCAAGGAATGGATGTTTGGCGCAGCACCATCGTCGCCATCGATGTCCGCCCCATCGGCGGTATCCAGTCCACCAGTATCTGGCACTGCAGCGGCGGGGCCTCCGCCATCTCAAGCGGAGCCCGAGACCGCCAGTATCAAGAGCGAGAGTTCCTTCAAGTCGGCCTCGTCGGCGATTCGTGAGTGCATCTCAGGTGGGTATCCTTTCCGCGCTGACCTGTTGTCCTTAGCTGTACACTTTACCGCTCCCGGACCTCCCATCGACGGACCAAAGCTCAGTATACCTCCTCCACATGCCAAGTGAAACGTTTCGGGGTAGACGACGTTCGTTGATATTTTCGCTTCATGAGAGATTCCTGGATCTGGCCAATCGGATAAAGTTGTAATGAGTCACGGCAATATAGCTGCAATCGTGGTGCTTGATGTATTCTAGTTGAAGCGTGACACGAAGATGAATAGCAGGTTAATAGCTGATCAATATGAAAAGCCCGCAGACGCGTGCAGTTTCAAAGATGAGGAGCACTCGCGAGCCTGGCGATCGATATCGATTGAAATACGAAGATGACGAATTGAGACCTCGCTGGCATGACCCATGCACGATTCGCATGCCATAAGCTTATCGCTACGACGGAGACAGGCATCGCAAGTACACCCACAACGGGATCTTGACAATGACACCTCAAGACTGGACGCATCCGGAATACCCAGAGTTCACCCTTTCGACCCGCAAAGACCTGCTCGACGTGGCTGCAATAAACGATGCGATGGATAGCGACTTGATGTACTGGACCACGCGATTGCCCGAGGATGTACTGCGCAAGATGCTGGATAATTCGCTATCGCTAGGGCTGTATCATACCGGGACGGGTGGTGGTAAGCCGATGTCCTGAAAGACCGCGATGCCAGCTCACTTGTATAGTCCGACAACAAATCGGGCTCGCCCGGGTCGTCACGGACGAAGTCTCTTTTGCATACCTTACAGATTTCTACTGCCTCAAGCAGTTTCAGGGCAAAGGGCTAGGCAGCTGGATACTGAGCATACTGGACGACACTTTCGCTACTTGGCCACACCTTCGGCGTCTCATGTTCATCACGGACCCCGTGAATGGCAAGCCTTTTTACGAGAAACACTTGCAGAAATGTCACGAGTTGGACCTTGTATCAAAGGGCTACTGCATGATGGAGAAGCTTTACAACGGAGCACCAAAGGTATTTCGATGACGGAGCGCAGAATATCCATATTGTCCATGATTACCTACAAAAAGAATGAGGCATTTATCGCCAACCATACAAGCACCGTCGGCCACAACACCTTCCACACTTCCCTGCCCGTCTTGGCCAGCACGCCGTTTCGCCCGCCGAGCCACTTGCCGACTACCGCCAAGCGCTGCTTCAGTATCCTCAGACGTCGATTGCGCGTCTTGACGTCCGCATCAAAGACGAGCTGCATCACCGTCATGTCTTTTGCCTTGGCGGCGCTGATCCAGTCGCTTGGCGTCGTCATCATGCGAGACGTTTTGCGAGACAATGGTCGTGGTCTGCCGGGAGAGTTGACGCGTTGAGAGGTTCCGCCATCGGGAAGAGGCAGGAAATACGATGATGGCTCATCGCTGATCGGTCGAAGGTGTTTTTCGTTGTTCAAGGGCGTCCCACCAGGGGAGGTATACGGTCCAGCCGTTGCCCGAGAACGCGGTCCTGTCTGGTTCATGTAGAGTCCATCGGGGAAACGCGATTCCTCTTCGTCAGCGATAGAGTGACGATGCGCCTTGGGACTAGCCAGGGGCGAGACCGGCGCCGACTTGGTGATTCGACGAACGTTGTTCGGACGCGAACGCGCACTCGCGCCGAGCATTCCCGAACTACCACCTTCTTCCATCGGACTCATCTTGAGTATCTGAGACGATTTCCGCGAAATCGTTGGCGACTTTTCGCGGTACGGCGACAAGTTTGAGCTGCTATTACTGAAACTGCCTGGCCCGGATCTCGGTGCAGGGGAAGTATCTGTGACGATACCCCCGGAACCGATAGTCCAACCTCCGTACTTGGCGATGACTTGCTTGAGGTTCAGGTAGAACAGCAGCAGAATACAAACCGTAGCGAGCGGGATGTAGCGTCTAAAGTAGATTTGCAGCTGGTCCGGCAACAAGCACGGCGTATCGGCGAATGTGGGTTGTGACAGCGAAACGGCATCCTGTGGCGGGACGAGCGACATCAACTGGAATCCAGGTCGATTTATGCCCATCGCCATGGAGAAAGCCTTGAGTGTGGTCTCTTTAACTCCTGTTGGGTGCCAATACTCGCAGTAGTCGTGGTCGTCGCCGCTGTGACACTCGTCAGCCGTATTTCGAGCAGAGCAAGATTGACTCACCTGAATATAGCATCCGGTTTCAGATAATTAAGGAGGAACCTCGTCGTCTCGCTCCCGAGCAGATTCTGATATCCGATTCCTGCACCCTTGAGCAGTCTGCCTCTTTCTCTTAGCGGCCCACACGTTGATGATTCCGGACGAGCCAATGGGATATGACTGATCAGGATCTTGGGTCCTGGCGGTGGGTCTACCGGAGATGCTCAGTCAAGCTCCTAGTATCCCCATCCGATGGACGTACTTTCGCTGAGATTCTTGATAAACTCAATTACGCCACCCGGAACACCTTGCCACTCGCCCAATTGCACCTCGGCTGCGTAACGACGATAGTCCTCTTCTATCAAGCTGACGGCATCTAGCAGAATGATCGTATGGTTTGCAATAGCAATGAGCGTGTTGGGTGGTGTGAAGCTGGTGATTTGTCAGGTGTATTCTCGAAGAGATGGTCCGATACTCACTTTTCCGCAAAGCGTTGCTTTGCAAACGGGCTGAATAGTCTATTGGGTCCCAATCCGAGATCGTGGTTTCCGGGTACATAATATATCGGTGTCGCGTCGGGAAGCGAGAATATTGACTTGAATCGTGCAAGATATCTCTGATACCTGGACCAAAAAGTCAGCTTGGCTCGGATTCATAGGCCCCGCTGACCTACTCCTCATCATCAAACACGCCTCGTCCCCAATCCATCATATCTCCCGCCACGATGACCGCATCTATCTTGCCCAACCGCCTCAGCACGTCCCAGCTTTTGCGCATGTACAGGTCGATGAACCACGTAGTTAATTTCTGGAGCATCGGATTGCGACTTGGATACGACAGCGTGGGATGTGGTATCTGCGGATCGGCGAGAAGCACGACGTGCGTGGGATTGACCGCTTGTCGGGTACCGTTCGTATCTATTTGTGCGGCCGCGAGCTTGGCATCCGGGAAGCGGCATCCCGAGACGGCGTGAAAGAATTCGCCGACCTCGCACCAAATGACCATGACGATCCATCCAAACCTCATCCCCCAGATCAGAGTCATGCGACTGCGCCATCCTGTCCCCGCTCCCCATCGCTCCACCTGCGCCGATCCTCCCGAAGCTGGCATGCCTTGCATCCCGCCGCTCGTCCTCCGTCGCTCCAGCAACCCCGACGAAGCGCCCGCGATTCCAGCAGGAAAGATGATACTCGGACTGCGCGAGAGCGAGGGCGTCTCGCCGTTACTGCTGGCCGGATATTGATGCGCGAAAAAGGATCCTCCGGTCGACAAGGGCTGCTCTGACATGCCCTCGGGATACAGCGACGAAGCATAGCCGTATCCCATCCCGCCGCCGTTCTCGAGCGACTTGAGATCGATGTGCGAATTGTTGCGGGACGACATGGGGGACTTTCCGACATCGATAAAGGATTGAGAGCGGTAGGGCGAGGAAAACCCGCGAGAGGGGCCGAGGTCGCCGTAGCGGTCTCTGTTCTGGTCCATGGCGATGACGCTGATCGAGGGCAAAGGTCTTTGAATTGATGGAGCCAGGAGATGATATGGAAAGAATCAATATGCACGCGCAACATGGTAAACAGGCGACTCGCGCGATCGGGGAATCATAGACACGTCGCGGTGCCAAGCTGGATTTAGCAGATTTTACGTAATTTGGGGCCATTTTATGAAAACGCCGCTGTTCCGCGAGCATTCTGCGTGAGATCTAGCTGGGTCTCGGTGTACGGATCTACAGCCAGAGATCCATTGACAGCGCACTTGTTCAGGCACAGTCAGCGCAGATTGTGGTTGGTCACGGTCGTGCGATACTTGTATGGCGCAGGGAGCAGAACACTGTACTCTTCCGAGGACACGCGATCAGCTAGGCGATCCGGCAGAAGCGAATGTTCTTCTCCATGTCGGGATCCGCAGCTGGATCCGCCATCTTCGCCAGCAAAATATCGTACATGATTATATCCCTATAGAAGTTCCTCACAACTACAAGCTTGTCCAGACGCCCAAGGCAAGGATAGAAGCAGCCAGGATGCCAGCGATTCCGGGTCGCAAGGCACTGGCGGCACTCGTCGGCGTTGCACTCGCGCTCCTTACGCCCGATGCCGTTCCCGATGGGACAGAGGACGACGAACTCGCGATTGAAGCGGTTGAGGCTGTTGCCGTACAGTTGACGAACGGGCAAATCAGATCAGTCGCCGGGACCTGTGTCGAGTGGTTTGACGGCGTGGTGTACGTGATCCTGTCCAAATCTACGGGGAGATCAGCACGTCCTTCCCCACCTCGTATATATAGAGGCTCACCAAAGTATGTCCGATTCTGCTCAGTTCCGCCATTCTCAATACGAAGATCGTGCTGCCCCTCCGGCAGCCCACCAGCGAAAAAGTGTAATCCGCCCAACTTTTCACACGATTTCTCGCCTTCTGATCCTGCGCACCCCGAACGGCCTGTGAGGTAGGCCATCTGCGTATCGTTGATGTACACAGTGTAGTAGCCGTGATCGTTGACCTGGTCGCCATAGACGTATACAGCGGAGCCTTTGGGAGCGTCAGTAGGCGAACACGAGGTATTCGTCGGGACGTACCAGAGAAATTTAGAGAAACGGAAGCGAGAGGAGTGTCGGTGTAGGCGGAGGATCCGCCCCAAAAGTCTGTTACGTTGTTCGTCGTCCAGTCTCCGGTGTAGCGTAGCCTCGACTCGTTGTCATCGACAGTCGTATTCGTCAGCGTCGCCCTGAAACGACTATGAGCATCGCTTATTCTTCTTCGCTCTCGGGGAGTGCTCACCCTTCTCCGCCAACGGGAATCCCACCGACAACGATATAGTCTAGACCCAACACGCCTGTTCCCTCGGACAATCCCACATTCCGGATCACGACCTCGTGCTGCGCGTACGTCAGCTTGGCATTGGTGGAGAGCGACGTCGAGGAAAAGAGACTCGCTCTCGATGACGACTCTGCCGTACTCGAGACGGCGCTCTTGGTAGTAATGTTGGCGGTATATGGCTGGTCGAGGGACGGATCGATGATGACCTGATATGACGTGTTGGAAAAGCCGAAAATGTCGAGCGAGTCACCTACAAAGACATCAGCGATGCTCATAGCATTGTCCAGTCTCGCATACCCGTAAAGTTGAATCTGGCCTCGGCGCCACGGACGCTTGTTTGGTGATACGTAGCTGTCAAGGCCGTCAGACATGCGCGCCAACAATGTCTACACAACACACCTTCGTGCCATATTGATCCAGTCTGCTGCTGTGTCTGATTGAACCACGACGGATTGTCTTGCGGATTAGGCGTAGTCCACTGGACAGGACTGGTGTACGCTGCAAACCGGAAAGACGCCCGTCAGCAATGCACCATTCGCTCAACCCCGCCAAACTTGCCAATCAAGGGGTCGAAATCGTCAATGGTGAGGTTGAGGGAGAGCGACATGGCGAGATAGAGCAGCGGGAGATGCTACGAGGGGACGAGACGATGCAGGAGGACCGTCATTTTGTTTTGATATCGCTGAAGAACCCTTTTGATCCGGCATAGCATCGATTGTGTCTCGGAAATTCCGGCACTTTTCCGTAGATTGCAATAAATCCAGCGTGGCTCGATCGCAGTCCATACTCCACTGGTTGTTCGCCACCACTATTCGCTGGTGCCGGGCTGCCGGACTGCACGGTCCAGATTCCCCTCAGAAACAAATCAGCTGATGAAGCCATCTATGAATCAGTCAATACTATATGAATACACGGGTCATGTCGTTCAGACCTGAGACCACAAGCGATATGCCAACTCCATGATCCGTAAGGGTATCGTGAAAGCTGAACCTGGCCTCTATTGACTCGCTTGCCTATAGATAGGCACTCAACGTTCCTCCACATCTACCGGACACGCTCACTCCGCTGCCCTACAACTTCCTGTCTCCTCTAAGAATGTCGACACCAAGCCGCAGTTGCTCGAGGAAGACAAGTGTGAGAATCGTTTGCGGACAAAGCCTCACCCTGAACGAGAAAAGGTCAGCCAGCGATCCATCTCGACGAAGAGGTGCGTACCAGGCGGCCGTCCAGCCACGGAAGAAGAATGGGAGACCTTCCGTCTTGACCGCTTTCATGATGATTTGAGGGATGCCCTGTAATGTATGGTATGGTCAGGCATGCCACCAGACAATCACCCGAGAGCGCTCACCTCGGAGCCACCCTTGGATGCCATCACTCGAGACTTGACGACGTCCGCAGGGGCGCATACGGCTGAAAATGGTCATTAGACATCTATTTGCATGAGTCGGCATATGCACTCACTCGTGGCAACCGTGCCTGCCAAAAAGCTTGCGCCAAACTGCAAGGCCGGTCCATCTTGCGTTCCCTTGATGCTCAGCAGGATTCGCTTGAAGTAGTCATACGACGCCAGTTGTGAAGAGTTCATCAGGACGGCTCGGACCTTGAAAAAAGGATCAGAGCCGTGCTGATGGCGTATCAAGGGCGATACGTACCACGTTGGGAGCAACACCCCGGTACAAAGCGAGAATGCCTTCGTCCTTTGTTATCCGATACAGACCGTGGATGCAATTTCGGTAACCGTAACGCTCTGCTGGCGGACGCGTTCGGTCTGATGCCATCCTGATCAGGACCACCTCTGGGAAACCCGGATCAGCTAAAATTCTCCCCGCTTTCCTGCGCCAACTTGCCTGCGGGCACGCCGAGCAGGCCTGCAAAGCCTCCTGCAGCTGCACTGGCGCCGAGCATGCTAATCATACTAGGATCTTTCGCGAGCCAATTTGTTTTGACGACTTCGTATGCGCCGAATCGGAAGGTCGAGTATGTAAGGGCTCGTAACAGAGCTGCAGTCAGGCCATCGTATGCTCCTCTTATGCCTGCAAGGCGACTTCAGCCAACATCGAGATTAGTAATGACCGCGACGCACCATGTGTTTTTATGATACTAGCGAAGAATTGTCCCGTGGATTTGGTATTCGTTTTTGCTGTCTGCATTTGTACTTTTGTCAAATCGAGAGGATGCCTTCAGAGCCAGGCATGAGCGAAGAGCGCATAGCGAAAATTCTGGGGCCTACGTGAAGAAAGTCGCACCAGCGGAGGCCATTCCTGAAAACGAGAAAAAGTCAGACCCAAATCGGAATGGTCCAAGCCTGTATGGGGATGAGGGCCTCTGCGTACCTCCCAGCCTATGGAAAAGAAAGGAAAAGCGGATATCAGCAATCTGACGTCTTGAGTATGCACTCTAGCCAATAACCAAGCCTCGCCTTCTTCGTGGAATGTCAAAGTCGAGTCCAGGTCGAACATAGCAGTATCCGACCTGGATTCGAGGATCTAGGGCATATCCTGTCGCAGTGGATTTGCTCTATGCTCCTTGGGAGTATCATTCCTTCATGACGGGTTGATCGCAGCGTTCTCGCAAAATTCCCAAAAATCTTCGCTGCCTACTTACATGAAAGGGTATGCCTTCTTCTTGCCCACCGTCGAGGGTTGCGATAACCGCGGCGGTATCACAGGTGCAACGGCCATTCTTGAAGCTTGCTGAGCGTGAATATAGAGTTATTGAGTGGCGATACCGAAATTGTGTTGGTCTTGCGTTTCAGCCCTAAGACGCGTTGATCACCGGTGACGATCACTTCGCCGAAAGGAGTCGTTTCTGGAAGCGTTGGGAGGTGTGGTTCTCCGGCCTCGTTTTCTCGCCGATTCCAGCCGCTGATCGTCCTTGTTCGAGGCTGTTCGGAGACTGATAGCTTTATCTCGTCGGTGAGGTCGGACCGATTGAGCTCGCTACTGTAAAAATTGCTGTTGCGTCCAAAGACCCTTCGAGAGCCTTCCCTTGTAATTGAAAACTTGTACGAACGTCCTTTCTCCTTTACGATACGATCAAGCGAATGAGATACCTCACGTGAGCACAGACGGACCGTTTTCCTCTTTGCAATTGGTACCATTCAAAAGTTCGAAATCACCACCGACTTAGAATGGAGTAAATCGAAATTAACCTCCACCCCCGGCAGCCATACCGATTGCCTGCATTCGAAAATACAGCGAGTGGCTTGTTCTGGCACCCAGGATCCTCCGCATGTCGGGCTGGGCGGAGAGAGGAAACTTCGGGCGGCGACTCTCGCGAATCCGCATACCGCCGCTTTGTTGACGCGTTTTCGTTTGTATATCACGCTAGACAAAGCGTATATCGTCGGGGTCTATAGTTTAGCGGTAGAATAGCTGCCTTCCATCACATTTACAAGCGTTGTGAGCAGCTGGTAGGGGTTCGACTCCCCTTGGACTCATCTTTTTTCGTCTAGGGTCCTTCTCGAAAGTTTTGAGCTTGTCCCTCTTCTTGAAAGTTTTGAGCTTGTCCCTCATCGCTCTTCGTCTATACAGTGCCCCAGACGGAAATACAAGGGTGCAAGGGATCATTCTTGAGTATCTGCGTCGAAGAGGCCTGTTAGGAAGATGCTTGATTCGCTATCAAGCTTGGGCGGTACCGATATCTCCTCCGCCCTTCGGCACGAGGCCCTGCCCAGCTGGCATCCAATGGCGCTTTCAATGCATCGAAAGTGGATCTTATCAATGCGGGAGGTGCTTTGAGAATGACTTCCATCTGGAGGACTTGGTCTCCGGGCTGGGCGTTGCCTGTATGACCCAGAAGATCCGGCTTAACTCAGCCCTGGAACCAGATGGATCTCGACTAGTTCGAAGTCGGTAAAGCGCGATTGTCTTGGCTTATCTGATTAGATTTCGCATCCGCAACGCTGGTTGCCGAGAGCGCCCGGTATTCATAAAGCTCAACACAGTCTTCCATCTTTTCCGTATACCTTTTGTTGCCCATGGCCGGATCAACGCAATGGAAACAGCAAAACGCATATACAACAGTCTCACGAAGAGATCTGCTGCCATTGGATCCCTGCTATTCTTACTCGTGGCGTCCAATCGGATATGGAGCGGGATCTCTCCGCCATGGAGGTCTTCGGACGACGAGCTACGGAGATTGCAAGCATTCTACCCAGACCGTTACGATGAGGCACTGGAGTCATCTGAAGCGTTCAGACATAGCGCTTTCGTATACCCTTCGCGGATCCTGTGAGCCTTGTCATGCTTTCTCGCTTGCTCGGCTTATAAGCTTTTTCCTATGGCTTTTCAGGACCGGTTATTATGTCGTCTTCGTCATCCTCGTCGGGATTGCATGGTATTTCCACGAATATCGCAGTCAGAGCATTGCTCTATTCCACCACTACTCACCCCTTCGATGGTTCCGGATTCATTTCTTGGAGTCGCCCCTCGTCACTCTTCGTCACCACATCCCAATACCGATATTCCGGCTGAACAAGTTCACAATCCACGCGCCACTGAGATATCAGGCAGTGATCATCGCCGGGCTCGTCTGTATGAACGTGATACCTCTTTTATGCTCCTATCATATCTTGCCAGGGAGTCGTGATGTCTTGTAAGTCTAGTCTTGAGCAAGGTCGAGGTGAGCTCACGTTCCCTTCCTTTAGCTGGCCAGATCCGCATAGCCATCGCGACCAGCTCATGCGTTACATGTCAGACCGCTCAGCCACCCTTGCTATGGGTCAGTTGCCCCTCGTCATCCTGATGTCGGGCAAGAACTCTCCAATCGCCCTCATATCAGGCCTGGAAATGAATGACTTGATGCTCTACCACCGCTGGCTTGCGAGGATGGTCTGGCTTCAAATGAACGTTCACTCCTTTGGATATGTCATGATCGCCTTCCTCAAGTCCCACCTGCTGCGAAATTTTGGCAAGGCGTACTGGAATTGGGGCGTAGTGGTATGTGTCTATAGTTCTTCTTGAAGCTAGTGCTTACCGCTGATATTCAGGCAATGGCCATGATGTGGGGATTGACCGTTTTGTCGATCCGAGAGATCCGTCGAAGACACTATGAGGTATGCCAGAAGACGATCTCCCATGTTTCAGCCCTGACCGGGAGACCAGGTCTTCGTGTTCTTGCACATTGTTATTTGCTTGGTCGCGCTGGTTGGTTTGTACCTGCATATTCACCTACTGCGGCATCACAAGGTCAGTAAAGTTAACCGAGACTCGGAACATACTGAGAATTCCGGTAGCTCGACATCTATACGAGGATCACACTTGCTAGCGCCGCATTTTGGGCGTTTGACCGCATCCTGAGACTCCTCAACCGTGTCTACCAATCCCTCCGCTCGCCGAAAGGAGCAATCTCTCGCGCATCAATATCCGTCTTCACCAAAGAGATTGTCCGATTGCGGATCACGATGCCAATATCTCGTATCGTTCTACCTACAGAATGTCATTCCGAATCCAGTCCCTCTGTGCCCGCAAAAATCGCTGCCGGCCAGAGCATTGGACTCTCCGTCCCTCACATTCAGTGCGTCGGCGATCATCCTTTCACTGTTATGGCAACTGGTGGGATTCCCGAAGAAGCCGACACAGGCTATCTCGATCTCGCGATCAAGGCGAATGAGGGGCTCACTAGAAAGCTGGCGAATCTCCTGCATGTCAGCCCTGACGCAGAAGAACACAATGTGGGGCAGACGGGAACACAGAGCTTAGGAGTCCTGGTGGAGGGACCGTACGGAAGCCTTCACGAACAGGTGAGCGCCATGCGGATCTCGGTGGCTTTCTGCTGACCACAATGGGGCAGGTGTATGAATCGGATAACGTTCTGCTGTTCGCCGGAGGCGTGGGTGTGACGTTCGTCCTGCCGCATTTTGTCAGAACCGCTCTGCATTCGCCGATGACGGCATGTAAACTGGTGTGGATGGTACGGGATCTAGGTGAGTTCTGCAAACTTCTCGAATCAGCCTCGCTGAAGCAGAAGGACCATATAGACGCATGTATAATCATCCAAGATGAGCTGGAGATGTTGTCACGGCAGCTGCAGTCTCAACGTCAAGCTGGCGACGGAACCGATCGTTGTGCGCCTCTTCTGGTAGAGATCCACGTAACCGGAAGCCATTCGCGGATACGAGCTCTCAGCTCCGTCGACCTCGAAGCACGGCCACTTCTCCGCGTCTCGGCAGAACACACCCGGGCCACAGAGGATGAAGAGCAAAAGTCGATTTATGATACCGCAGATGCCAAAACACCACTACTCGTGACCTCTCCATGGATCGACATTACCGTCAAGCATGGGCGCGCATCAAAGGTTATCGAGCAGCACTTCCCCGCAAACGAGCTATCCAGCGCTCAATCGTTGATGGTCATGTCGTGTGGACCCGCCGCGCTTTGCGACGAGGTGCGCATGCATACCAAGACTACGTCGGCGTCGTGCATGTGGGGGTCTGTACATTACATCGAGGAGTGTTTCAGCTGGTGACGCAGATGCCTCTATTGGAGACCTGTGGTAGGCCTCCTGAATGGCTTTCGTGGTCATGGTCTCGCACTGTATCAGATAACTTGAATATCGCATTTGTCTCCTGAAGCTCGGATGCCGTAGACGAGCGAGATTGGCTATATGCTGGTTCACCTTGCCTTGATCACGTAAAGTCTATCATGCCCAATGGCATGAAGCGCAATTGGATCAACAAGGGAAACCTCTTGTTCCCTTAGAAGACTGAAGACGATGCCTTCGTATAGGTAATCCCCTGATACACTTCTACATTAGTATTTCCTTCCCGATAGTCGGTCGCCAGTGACTCCCGGTTGATCCCAGACCGCACCTCGAATCAGTACCCTTTCGACCTCGACAGCAAGAATTTAAGAGTTCTCTTTTGGTTCTCGCATCATGGATCAGATGCTGCAAGGTTGCAATCAGTTACCCTATCTGTCTCCAGGCTTCTCAAGACTCACGGAACGTCGGGCCAAGTGGGATCATCCCTGTTGTACAATCGCTCGTTCTCCCTCAAAACCTGCCAGCCTTCCCGCTCAGTCATGCGAAGGACGAGAGCCCTAAGATTCTTCCATTTGAGCGCGTGCTCTTCAAAGTACCGAGACCACCGAGCGAGGATGACGAACATGTAGTCCGCGGCTGTCGGCTGAGGGGTTCCGTCGACGATGTTCTCCACCAGATACGGCTGACCTTCGAGCTGTGTCTCCAAGAGATCCCACGCAGCGCCGATCCTCTTTCTCGCCATAGCCTTGATTGTTTCGATAGACGTCGGATCGCTTGAACCGGAATCCTTTTCCGCATAGAACCAGTCGCGCATCGAGGGTGAGACAGTGTTGGCGAGGTAGATCACCGTTTCGAGGTATTTTGCGTACTGGAAGGACTGGGGGTCTGCAGGAGCGAGATGAGCTTCCGGATGACGAGCGGCAAGGAGCAAGGCAGTCGCCGCGGATTCCGTGATCGTTTCCTTGACGCCATCATCGCCGTGCAGGATCAGTGTCGGCACAACGCCCTTGGGATTCAACGCGAGGTATTTTTCGCTCTTCTGGTCCTTTGCGGTGAAACTGACGTATTCGGTGTCGTACTCGACACCGTGAGCCAGAGCCAACTCGATCAGGATCCAGTGGGGCATCATGCTGGCCGATCCGGAATGGAAGAACAGGGTGTACTGCGGCATTTTGTTAGGGGATGTCGTATGATGGTGGGTCGACCCTGAATAGTTCCTTGAATGCAGCGATCGCTTCAGGAAAGGCAGTGTGAGCTGTGGTGAGATATTCCAGCTGAGATTCTATTGTTCACGAGCAGTAGAATGGATATGCACTGTGTCGTCGGCCAACGCTGTCGGACACGTTGTCGGACTCGCGCTCGGTGACAAATCCTAGTTGAGGCATCTTCTATTTCGCTTGGCGATCGAGGCGACCGAGTCGGGGACCCCTTCGGAGCCCTTCCGGGCGATGAATCTCGTGACAAGTCGGGTTACCTTTTCTTCAGCGTTCGTTTTGGACGCGGAAGTGCGGCGAGATCAGTGGGCTGACGATCACAGCACGTTGCGTGGCATGATAGGCATGTGTGAAAACGGCATCGTGATCGCAGAGACAACCCGTTCAGAACGAAGGATGGTCATAGTACGCTTGAGCCTACAGAGTGCATGCTCCACCCATAACCCTTCGTATGGGATAAAACTATATTGGGGAATGGACTATCGTCTCGCTGATTAGAAGGCCATGTAGGGGCAACAAGCAGACGGAGGTCCATTGCGTCGTGAGACTAGCTATGAAGCTTGCTGTCTAGACGGGGACTTTCGGTCTGGTCTGCGCGGTGCCTAAGAACATGCCTAGGCGTCTTCTCAAATAGAGGGATACCAGGCAGATTGCCAGGCGGAGTCCCTGTCCCGGGTCTTTGGCAGAGTTCCAGCCTTAAGAGTCCAGTCCTAGTACTGGCACGATGATTTGCACGATGCGGCACGAGAAAAGTATGATGGGCAAGCAAACCTTCCCGCGCATGCTCCAGCACACGGACAGATCGCCTACAGGTACCATCCAGGGAAACGATCTGATCACATGACCGGATTGCATATGACCGTCGCAGGTCGCGTGTCTTCCCAGGCGTTACCTTCTGGGTCTCATTGAACTCGACCTAGCCCCTTCACGGAGATACCTCCTTCCTGCACCTACTCATAATATTCGTTCGCGAAAGGCTGGATTTGCCACCTGTTACAACTCCTGGTACCCGAGCAGGAACATACAGCTAGGCATACATTCCGCCACGAGCTCCCCCACGGCGTAAGGATAGCTACAGGATCCTATGAGCATCATGGAAAAGCAGCTGGAAGAGCTCCAAGGAGCTCATCGGCAGCGGCAGGTTTCGCGTACTGTAACAGCTACGGGTTCAACAGTGTGTCGATCACTGTGGCAATCTCCAACCGCGTGAAGCAACTTGTGAAGCGCTATCGGCGGAATGAGCTCTCGATGACATCTCCTCGTAGAGTACAATGACCAACGTCCCGTCCGAACATCCAGTGAGTCCTTATGGATCTCAAACTGGGCCTCTGGATCCCGGGGACTGCACTTTCAGATCGCGTTCTCGCCTTGCAAAAGCTGTGGCGTTGGCGGGTCGCAAACTATGGCCTGGTCCTTCTTGCCCAGCCTGGGTCGACCAATTCTTTCCAGCTCTTTACCCATATACAGAGACAAGGACTGGCCCAGCTGATTTATCCGGAGCCCTGCGCTCGGTGAGGCGACTTGCCTTTCCGCAAGATTCCCTACAAGAGCGTTCTTCGGAAACCAGACCAGCTACCCGGCCCCATACCAAACACAGGCTCTGCGACCTCACTGTGCCCTCGCCGAGAACCCTGCCTGACAAGTCTGGCCAGCTGTCTGGCCGCCCGGAGATCCCATGAGCAACTCCGCTAATACAATCCCGCAGGCAATCCCGCGACATCCCGGCAGCAATTCCCGGCTTCTCTTCCGTTTGGTGAATCAGCTAGCTAATCAGCTGGTGATCGCGGTATTCACCATGCGAGTTTGCCATGCGAGAAGCTATGCGAGTGCGGTTGGAAAATCCGCGATTCCTGCTCTCTTTTCGGTGACAGATAGCTGGACAGATCAGTGCTGATGGTGAGCTGATATGCCCCCGCTGACGTGAGAGTCTCTAACACCTTCGTATTGCCGATAGCTTTCCCGATGCTGACTTTCTGTTCCAGTGAGCTCTTGTGTCGGCAAACAGTCGGCAATCAAACTAATGACCATAGCAACTCAGTCGCATCAAGCTTGCAGACCTCTTTGCAACAGTTTTGCAACATCCCAGCTATCTTAGAACATCCTAAAACTAAAGATCACAGCTGGGATCACCCAATCCAAGAGAGCTCCCGGGAGTTTTGCTACGCTGTAGCGCTTATTGTCGCCACCAGCCGAAAAGATATCCAGCTAGCTGTTCGAAAGCTACGGCGTCTCGGTCGCAGTTCGCCTCAGTTCGCATCAGCAATTGCGGTCTGCGTAGGGCGCTGGAACAGCTTCGTAGATTTACCTGGTGGTGAGCCTGGAGATCCGGAGTAGTGAACTGTTTAGTGAAGCGCTTGGTGACGGTGCAATCGAAGGTTGGCAAAAAGTTGAAACGAAAAGGTGACTGAAATGCAAGCCGCCCTCGCGTCCTCGTGATCGTTGCTTAGCTCGCTGCCTACAAAAGCTATCTCAAGAAGCTGCTCGCTCAAGAGCTGTTGGAAGCTCTTACAAGAAGCTTTACAAGAAGACAAGCTAGAGGACAGCTAAGAGAGGTGCTAAGAAGACTTGCAAAAGGCAATCGAATCGCTCAAAACTCTTACCAATCCGTCGGAAAGCTTTCGCTGCGGCGTACAAGCTCAGATACAAGAGTCAAGAGTACAAGCTGCGGCGTGTAAACAGATTATACCTTCCGCCTCCACCGCTTCCTCGACTGATCACTCTTAGTAGCCTGGAAAAGCTACTGAAAAGCTCCTGGAAAGCAGCTTGGAAGTCGAAAGCTGCCTGGAAATAGCTCCGTCTAAAAAATACAAGCGGAACGAGCCGCTCGCATCCTTCCGAGATGGCCAGGCAAAAGAGCTGGCAAAGGTCGCTGGGAGCTGTGAAACCATTCTGAAACCGCAACTTAGTACGGGGAAGTCGGTGTGGAGTTGTCGCTTTCGTCGCTTCGTGTGATCGTGTGATCAAGCAATAGAATATCAGGGATTTGAACGGTGCATAGCCGGTAGTGGCGACGAGGTTGATCAAGTCGTTGAAGGGGATCGCAGCAAGGACAGTATACTAAAAGCAATCCATTGAGCGCTACACACTCCGTTAGACTTCCCAACAACTAGCTCTCGAGCTAGAATCACTCGCCCTCCGACCTCCGCAGAACCGCCGCAGCGGGGCATCGATCTCCATTATCACCCCAATACCACCTCTCCACCTCACGTTGGCCAACTCGAACGACGAACGATTCCTACAAGGTCGCCGAATACAACGTTAGGATTCCCATTCATCACCTTTACCAACGTGGACGAGGTGACATTCGGCCGACAACCCGAGACGTACCAGAGGCCTGTCACCTGACGGCTCGACTTCGATACACTCTTTCACCTTGACAACGCCATCCTGCAACCAACCATATAGGCTTCAGCCCATCTTTGCGAGAACCTCAGCCTACAGAGCTAGACTGCATCAGTAATCACAACAAATCAACATAATCAGCGGCAGACGTACGGACTTTGGTAGAACCCAACAGGTGAGCCCTCTCTTCTTCCTGTCACCCTTCCCCGCTTCCCTCATATCCCCCTGTCATCGTCGTCGCCGAGCGCCAGTCATCCGCAACAAAACCCACGCATTCCGGGCAGAAAAAGGCTATCCGCGATCGTCCGAGTTTATTCCGGTGTTGCGCGGGGTTCGCCGTCGTCGTGGGATGCGGGAACATGTGCAGTCTGGATCGTTATGTATCAGGTTGAACGGCGTGCCTGATTGATCGGGGCTGTGATGGTCACGGGTGTCAGCATTGGAGTTGGGACAGGCTGCGAAAGCTTTGCTCTTTTACCTAGGAATTTCAGGACGCAAGGAAGAAGCTCAGCGGTTCCGTGTCCAGTAGATCCGAAACGGGCGAGGTGTCGTTGTCCAGATCGTCTGATCAGCGTCGTAGTCCGGATTTCAGTATCAACGAAAGATCTCAAGGATAAGAGTGAAATAGACCACACCGTCCTTCAGACGTTGACCGGATCGCGGAGCGGGATCAATCCAGCATATCGGGGAAAGCGGCTGACTCGAGTGTCCTTCCAGCCACAGCCATCACAACGACATCATCTACGGAGTCCGATCAACAGCGGCTTCGGCATTTTCTAGGGATAAGGACGACTGAGAGGAGGTAAGCTCCGATCGCTCCGCAGTCGGATTCCCCATGATCGCTGACCGTCTTCCATCAGTCCCGTTGTGGAAAACCCCTTGGTACCCGATCTGAAACGCTGAATTGACCGCTCCCGCCGGCAAAAACGAGGGTCCCTGGATCGTCACATGGAAAGCACCGCGTCGCGGCGATTCTTATAAAGGAAGACGGCTCTTCGCACAGAAAGGCACATTACGGATTCCCCTTCTTGCCGACATCGTAAACACCTTTCACACCATGGCGCCCCATACGACAGGCAGTCCCGCAGGTAGCAGCGCGTCGTCGTCGGCCACACGCAGCAGCGAGAAGGATCGAGAGCATCGCGCGAGGCTGCAGGCGTACTATGTCACGCAGGAGCCGTTCCAGGTCGCGTATCTCCAAGAACAGCAGCAGCGGGAACGAGAGGCGATGGAGCAGGAGATGGCGATGAGGGATGCGGAAGAGCAGCCACAGAAGGAGACGAGTAAGTCGTGCGATTGTGCTTCTGGTCGCGCCGCTCATCTTCCCTTTAGCTATCACACTTACCGGGCAACAGCAGATCAATGCTGCGCTACAGCAAGTCCCACCGCCGTTCATCCTCCCCGAACCGTCATCGCAAGAACAGCCGCTAGCGCCCGTCATCCCCAACAACGCCCTGCCCGTCATCGTCTCCTCGTCTGCCGAATCCAACGATGCGCCGCAAATCGTCAACGCTCCAGACGCAGGCGACCAGCAACTTCCGGAACAGTCCACTAGCAATGACTCGAAACCCACAAGCTCTCTCTCCGCGGGATCTGAGCATCCTGGCGACAAGACCTTGGCGGCAGACGGCAGCTCTGGCAGTGGCGACAAGCCTCGCGGAATCCTCTCCAACTGGGCACCTGCCGCACTCGCAGGACCGCTCGGCTTACAGCGTTCTTTATCGGGATTGTTTGGCCTGAAGACGCAAACAACAACAGACGAGAACCGTACACCGCTCGCACAAAACGAACGACGCGTTTCCCACAGCTCTACCAACAGCGACGCGTCGTCTTTGGTTGAAGAGGGAAAGAGCGGCATCATTTACTATCAGAAACGTGGTTCGACCGATACGACAGCCAGCGGATGGAGTCAGGGCGAGAGGAGAAATCGATTACCGGAAGGCGCGAGTGGTGTCGCGGTTCATAAGGATCTGTGGAAGGTATGTCATGTGCCTCTTCCTCTTCGCATATGCTGATCCATCAAAGCTTGACCAAATGTCTGAGACGTGCGACTTTCCGGAGTGCAACACCGTCTTCAGCTTTACCAACCGTCGGCATCACTGTCGAGCATGTGGCCAAATCTTCTGCACTCCCCATGCGAGCTTTGCCCTTGACTTGTGGTATCCTCCGACGAACTCTGGCAAGGAACCCCGAAGCGGCGCTTCGAGCAGACGGCCAAGCAACGATGCCACAAATGATCAGCCTGCCGAATCCGGTCCGGACGCGTCTATCCATTCGCTGCTTCGTCCTTTGCCGGCAAGTAAATTGTTTGCGCAAAAGGGAGCCATCAAGCCCGCGCGTGTATGCGAGGACTGCTACAACAAGGTCTGGAATCCTGATCGTTTCGCATCACGTGAACGCGCACGACGTGCCGAACCGGGAGCGAGCAACAGTCATGGCGATTTTGATAGCGACAGTCAGGCGTCTTATTCGGGCATCTCCCTCGCCGAAGGCAGACCTACTTCCGCTGCTCAACTTTTGAATGAACGCGTATTGCAGAGATCGAGGTCTAGTAGAAGCACAGGTCGAAGGATGTTCTCCGCTCCGGTATCGCCGGTATCTACAAGTCCGCCAACCACGAGCGGTTTGGACGCCACCGTTCTCAGCATGCACACCAGTCTCAGCCGACAGGGATCACGATCTAGCTCGCTTGCTCCGCCAGCTGTCCGACAGAACGCGCGTTTGGCCCGAAACGCTTCTGCCCACGGCGCTCTTTCCCTGCGATCGCGTATGCCGACGAGCCCTGCTTTCGCGTCGGAAGCTACACCTCGAGCCATGTTCTCGCCCACGGCCGAAGCCCTCAACGTTGGACCACAGCAACGTTCGCTCTCTCCCAGCGGTCTCGCACAATCGAGCGGCAACGGCTACTTCCCCGCCATGCCGCCGCCGTCAAAGCCGTTCTTGCCAGGAGAAGAACCGAATCAGCACGTCAACGGAGTCTTGTCCAACTACCCTCTTGCATACAAGCCGGCGACTCCTGGATCCGGCACGACTTCACCATACACCTCGGGTCCGCCGTCGACAGTCGACAACTCGGGATTCGCTTGCGGCAGCCGGTCTGCCGCGTACATGCGCCTTGACTTGCCGAAGACCGGTTTCCCGTTGGACGACCCGATGTCGAGCAAGGCGAGCAGCGCGAGGTTGCTCACGCCTGATCGAGAATGGGTTCCTGGGGCGTGGGGTTACGCCAAAGAAACGTTCGATCCCGATGTCGAGAGCGAGAGCGATACCGAGGATGAGGATGATCGGGAGGACGCGGTCGAGGGACTCACGCGGAAGACGCGGTCGAGGTTGATCGTTGATGGTGGTGAGTACGGTCGCTTCTTAGTCCGCGAACGTGTGCTGATGACGCTGCAGATATCCGCTTGAAGGCCCACGATGTCGTTCGAGAACCCAAATCCCGACAGGAAACCCAGCGATCTCCCGCTCCGCAATCGCCCGCCACGCGCTCCATGCCTTGGTCCACTTTCTAATCCATCATCACCACTTCAGCATCTTGCGGCCTGCATTTACCTATCAACATTTTCCCCTTTCGCATCCAGTTGTACGACGCAAGGATCCAATACACGGTCCGGTATCAAACAGCATAAGCATTGAAATCTTGGCATCGGGACACAAAGAAGAGTTCCTCATTGTAGTTTCGAACGTTGTGAATTATTGTACCCGTAGCATGGTTGCCATAGTATCTCTTCTCGAGTTTCGCTGTTCATGCATGCCTTGACCTGTGCAACATCGAGGAGAGAACAAAGTTCGCTAGCTGTCCCGTCACTGAGATCACCCTTCGTTCCGGCACATGAACGCGTCGCTGTACAGCACTCACGCGTAACTGTACTTCGCGTGGAATAGAAGCGATCGACAACCTACTTGGACTTTCCTATCTACTTTCAGTCTATTGAGTACTTGTCGTCTCTACGTGGGCTCATCTCCTGTATACTGACTTGCCCTCTACCTTCGCAAATCTCTCTCTTGCATATCGAATGGGCATTGAGCGTTCCAGCGATTCATGGTCAATCGAAAACCCCAAGCGTAACAGCAAAACGTCTATTCTGCGTCTCCTTTCCGCAAACTCACTTCATCGCGTTTCGCTCATCACGGAACCATCAGACAATTAGATAAACACTGCTCGAACGCCCAACCGGGGCATTCTCCGCCGTAGAAATGGGCCGGGCCAAAGGTCTGAAAAGACTGCCGCGACCCGTCTCTTCGGCCGAAGCAGAATCTTCTCCTCCCGAGAGGCCCGTCAAACCGCACTATCGCACGACAGGACGAAAAGGCCCGCCGGCGAGGTACGAGGTCCCCTCGAATGATTCAGAGGAGGATAGCGATGCAGAGAATGGGGCCGATGACGATGGACATGTAGAGGAGGACCGGCGAGATTCTACGATTTCGGTTCAAGATGAGGAGGAAAGCGAGTCCCATCACGACGACAGTGATGAGGATGATGATGACGACGAGCAAGAAGGAATGGTTAACCCCGAAGGCGATCTCGACGTCTCCGAAGAATGGTCACCTCGTCAACTGGAATTGATTCAGCTCGCATCCGACTTGTCGGCAAACGACGATCTCCTGTCGTGTATTTTCGTGGACACGTTCAGCAGCATGTCGTTGAAGGACGACCTCGGCGTGTACTATCACCAAGGCGACTTTGTCAAACCATATTTCGATCGTAAGCAGGTACTCGAGATGGCACAGCAGACCATCGTGAACGGCGACGTCCAAGGCGCTATGGACCGATGCCTCCGACTACAAATCATTCGCAACCACATCAACAAGCTGAGGTCCAACAATCAGATAAAGAAATTCGTCGCACATCTTAAACGATACCTTATGCTTTACCATCCGTCATCGAGGGTCGAAATCAGGACTACGGACAGATATCGATTCGCGACCAACAAATCAGAATTGGCGGTCCACTCGACTGTTGACTTAAATCCGGGGCTGACGGAATACGTGATCATGGACATTCAAAGTCTTCATCAGCAGCCAGAACAGCCCAAATCTGGCACATCGACACAAAGCAAGTTCAGCGCGCCCACCCTGCATGGTCTGCCAAACACCATCAATGGCGCCATCATGGCCGAAGAGCTTGCACATCTCGGCAACAACCTGTCGGCTGAACCGCGACCTCCGATGCTCGTCCTCGACGAAATCACCGGTGCTATGGAAGTGATGCCTAAGATCTGGGAACAGCGATTAAGCGGCAATGCCATCGATGACGAAGACTCGCTCTTGAATCCGGTCTCGGCGGCTCGAAAGGGGAAGCAAACGCGCAACGTACCCTATGGCGACATGGAGCTCGACGTCAATGGAGGTGTTGACGGCCTCAAAAAGACGGCTGAAATTCGAGACTTTAGTGTCGTCAACTCGGGACGACAAGGATTGATGCTCTTTCTCGGCCCAGGGCGTTTCATCAACCATGATTGCTCGCCCAACGTCGAGCTGATTACCACCAAGAGGAATGTCATCACATTCCGTGTACTGAGGAGGATTCGCGTCGGCGAGGAGCTGACAACCTGGTAGTGAGTGCATTCATCACGATTCAGTACGAAGCGATGACCAGGGCTCATTCTTTTTTACAGCGGCGACAACTACTTTGGACAAGGCAACAGAGATTGCCTATGTCTGACCTGTGAGCTCAATCACCGAAGCGGATTTTCTCGCGTCGGGGATGAGAACGTGTCAAACGCCGCCGGTGGAGAAAATATCACCGGACCTTCAAACTATCAGGGCGCGATTAAAGACGCGTCGGACGACCAAGCCGAAGGTGGTGATCTGCAACAGGGCATGACGTTAAACATAACGAACAAAGATGGGACAGGCCCATCGACCGAGACAATTGAAGTCATTAAAGCATCCGATGCGGAAACCGATACAGACGAGGATATGCCGCTTGAGCGCGACAGATCGCAGAGGTCCTCACAAGACGCTTCGCGGAAATCCGGTCGTCTTAGCAGCAGAGCGCACTCGAAACAGCCGAGCATGGAGAATGAGGGCTCGTTGTCTGGGTTCCTTCATAGTCAAGACGCCAACCAGCGTTATCCGAGAAGGAGCGGCTCTTCTTCTGCTATACCGCAGCGGATGGCGGATTCCGTATCAGTCTCCTCGTCGACTCGCAATTCCCCCACGCCTTCCTCAAACGGAATGGGGTCCACCAAACCCGCTTCCCGAAACTCCAGGCGTGCTGCAGTTCGTGGCAGGGAGCGTACCAGCAACATGATACATAATCCATTCGGCGCGACTGCAGGTAAAAACGGAAAGAGGATAGTGCTTCCATCGGATGGGATGGAACACCTTATGGATCCAACGCATGTTCACAAAGATGACAGGGATCCACCAGGGACAATCAGGTGCACTGTCTGTCTAACAGTTATGGAGCCGGTTTGGATATCGGATCGCTACATCGAGCAGTGTTCCCGGTAAGCATTCATCCTTCACAAAGAAATATCTATACTGACAGCAAAAATCCAGATGCATCCGGCACAAAGCCATCTACGGTGTCAAATGGCCAGCGAGGACGAAAGCCGAAGAGGAGCCCTATCCTCCCGTAAACATGCGCCCGAGCTGGTGGGTCCCCCCGCGAATCAGCAAGTATCAGTATACCGCGATTGCAGCAAAAGAGCCACTCGACAATATGTACGACGATGTCACTCACTCTATGGAACTGGAGACTTCCGAAGCAGAGATGCTTGAATCAGAACGACAGGAAGCAGAACGGGAAGCCAGGCGTCTCGACCGATGGGAAACTCTCAACGAGGAGGCGGCGATCAAATTTCGGAAGGATTTTGAAGCTGCTCAAATCAAGATGCGCAAGTTCGAAAAAGAGTATGCTGTGGCGCGAGAAGCAGCCAAAACAAAACCCAAGCTGCACTCCGGAGGAGGAAATTGGGGACGGTACGAGTACGTCTGGGAGGAAGAGGATGACGGGCAGTCAAAGATACAGCCTGGCTCAAAGAGGAGTAACCGAGCGACCTCGTTCGCCAATTCTCCTTCCCGACTCAGCAAGAGACGACGCATCGACGATTCCAGTCCCAATGGCACTCAGCCTTCAGTCAGTCGTTATGGCCGAGAGAGAAAGGCCACGGAGAAGAGTGTCGCCTCCGGATCATCTGACCGCCCGCGCATGGAACCCAAAGAACATCCGGCGAAAAGAAGAAAAGAGCGGCCTAGACCTCCCGGCCCTATATTCAGCGCTATTCCACCATCGCCGTCGAGAGATATCATTGCCCAGAACGACTTTGACATCTTGCCTATTCCGAACATAAACGATGCACTTGATCGCACCGGGGAGCAACCGGGAACAGAAGGCGGTCAGGTGGAGGATATCTATGACTCTGATGTTGAAATCATCGCATCCAACGTTACAAGTGCTGTGCGAGAAGGTCGCCTCGAGGAAAGATACGGATCAAATGTCAATCCTATCTCACTCGAAGGGGATGGAGATAACGCGATGGTGACTTCTACAGCACTCACCGGCGACGACATTTCCTACTCGTCCCATTTTGACGCGAGCGCACCACACTTGATGCCAGTGACGCCCGGCTCGGTCGATGATGGTGGAGTCCTCCAGTGGACAACGGGTTATCACGCGAAAGAACAAGCCTTTCCTGGTCACCCTAATAACAAGAACAAATCCGGTATCAACCCACTAAAATCCCGCGAGGTTTTTTGTGGGACCCTCTCCAACCCTGACACTCAAAGCTTCAATACCCAGTATGTCGTGCGGCCGGAGAACTATCAATTCCCCAGCGCAGTGTCGGAAAGGGGCAAGGGAACGAGAGCTGCAGTCATGGCCATGGAAAGGACCCTGTCTGGAAAGACTTTGACGGCTGCGGATGGAAGACGAAAAGGGAATCCTTTGCTTTATAGCGCCGAAGCGGAGATCGCTCGAGCTCGGCAGGTCGCCGCCTTTCTGGAAAGTGCTAAACGGCGCAAGCCTATTCGCTCACCATTGAATCATCGGCACATTCAGTCTCCGAGGCGGTCTCATTCCGTCAGCTCGTTGCGAAGCGTGGAACACAAAGGCCGTGGACCGCAGGACGATCCGGAGGGCCCACCAGACACCAATCCCAACGGGTCCTCAGCGGGCATTGAAATTCCGGAGCCCATCCATGTCCAAGCTGCTGCATCCGATATTCAGCAGGATACGACAGGTTCCGCGCAGTTTGGCTCCGGCGCATCATCGAATTGTGGAGAAGACACTCTCACTGATCCAGCTCGTATGAAATCAGAAGCAGAGCAAGAGGACCAGGTAAGTACGTACTACATGTACAATGACAGATTGAGGTTGATGGCGATAATGAAATCCCTACCTTTGAGCAGTCCGTTCCCGCAGTGGAAGTCGAGCCCCTTCACGAGAACAATGAGGGGCCGAAGCTGCAACTTCCGGCATCTAGCCTCAATCCATCACACGGCCAGAACGCAGTCACTCTTGACCCCGTTGAACATCTTGAGCGGGATTCAGCGATGGACTTGTCTGTTGATCTGCCAGAGGCGGAAGCCCAAACGTTAGCCGCATCGGTGCAGCCAGTCGTCACCGCAAACGATACCGTTACAGACGCAGATCCGTCGTGTGCCCTTTCCCCCTCTTACGCTGAAGATGTGCTGCATTCTACCACTATTGCCGAGCCAGCATCTATTCCTCGTGATGTGGAAGCAGTAACGAGAGATATGATGCAGCCGGAGTGTTCAAAACGCCAACGAGCTGCGGTAGACAAACAGCAGTCTCTCACAACGGCGACCATGGCGGATCAAAGGGATCCTCCTGTAGATGCGCTCGAGGAAGCTGCAAGTCCGACGGATCCAGTGAACAGCGCGTCAAAGGATCCAAACATCGCTTCAGTATCCGCTCCTCCGCCCGATCTCAGTACCTTGACCACGGACCAGGGAAAGCTTCCCAAGAGACACCCAGCACCTGCTAGTGATCAGACTTCGAGTGCCTCTAATGCTGCGGAGCCACGAGCACAGGCGGCTGCTGACAACGAAAAGGCCGAGTTGCCTGTAGCTGATAACTTTGAGAGCTGTGCAACTGCTCGCGACATAGTACCGGCGCGTTGTGAAGAGCTTCTACCAGCTTCTTCGGACGTCAAAACCGCCGACCTCCAGATCTCCGAACAACGTGTTCTTCCGAAATTAGTGGTAACCGACCTCAATCAACAGGAGATGCCCAATACCGTCCGATCAGAGCACGCTGGACAAGTCAGCAATGAGACTATATCCAGAGAGCCTGCGGTGAAAGAGTCCCCGATCATCGTTGATTCTTCTGCCTTGGAAAGCCCTAGAGGTGCCGCCATTCCAGTACCAGAGCACGCGCTGCAGATCGTCTCCAGTCTTCAGGAGGCACAGCCGAGTGTAGGAGCCTCGATAAAGCCCCCTACGCTACCCATGTCTCCCAAGGTCTCAACTCACGGCGAGACGCTGTTGGCTTCTCCGCCGGGCTCTCCATCGACGACGCCCTCTTTCAGCTATCCAAATCAAAGAATGAACAATGAAGCAACGTCGAAAATCACGCCAGATGCCATTCTCGTTGACACGGCTGAGGGCGCGGTTTTGGTTGCAGATATGGATGTCCCTCCGCTGACAACGACTTCGGCAGATGTTGGAGCAGAAGAAGGCTTAGGTTCGTGCGCGTCCTATCAATTTATGCTCAACACTAATGAATCTTCTACGTTGACAGCGGCGATATCCTCGGAAGGGGGAACAAGCACTGAAAGCGGTGCTCAGGATACACTGATCGGCTCCAATGAATCGAAATTAGAGATTCCAGTCCCACCTTTGTTGGAAACCGCGCCTCCGCTTGGAACAGAGGAGCCGAACACCGAAGCCGCCTCTACCGGGCTGAATAACGAGGAACAATCATCTCGCTTAGTTACTGCTGCGTCCGCAGGTGCAGGTCTACCCGAGGCTGTAGCAAAATCTGCGCTCCCGATCACAGAATCCGATAATGGGCAGCCGAAATACGAGTTCGTCAATGCAACGGAGCCATCGAAACTATCTACAGATGTCCCCCTCGTATTCGAGCAGACTGACGCCGGACAGACGCCGGCGGATGCTGAACCCGTTGTTGCATCGGTACCTGATGCGCTAGAGATCTCTTCAACGGACTCTGCTGCCGAAGCGGATCGCGCCGCGACCTCACCCGCGGAATCCGGTGTCGAACGATTCGAGCAGGTTTCCGCAAATCTCGTCGAGGATCCACAACCCAGGCCTGGACCTCCGACATTGTTGCAAACCGCAGCCGAGATGTCACTCAATGAGATAAGGGGCGTCGAACCAGAATCCGGTATGGTGGAATCTACGCCAGCGCAGTCCGCTCCGGCAGAAGTCGCTCCAGAAGAAGCTGCTTCGACAACGGAAATTGCTGAACCCGATGCTCCGGAAGAGCCGTCTTCGATAATGGAACACAATGCCATGGAGCAGTCTGACGGCGTAAGTTCCCGTCAGGTGGACGTAGCATTTCTCCTTACACTCTCTTTGCAGTACCTCTCGCGATCTGCGAGTCCTTTCATGTTCGAGCCTCCAGTATCTCCTGGCCACGAAGAGTCAATCACCCCTGTTTCGAGATCTCCAGAGATCACCTCAGTAATTGTGAGTACTCCAAAGCTTCCCGTGAGGTCTCCGTATCTGATTCGTGTGGCAGGTCAATCGGCCGCCCACCACTACCTTGGCTCCCGCCGTCACGCCAAGCGTACCGCACAAGAGGAAAAGGACCGGTCCATCCGCGCCGATTCCCGAGGATGCCGAGATTCTCGTCTTGTCAAGCGACGATGAAGTAGAAGTTGTCAGGCCGCCTAAGCGAGTCGCGACTGCTCAGACACTCCAGCAAAGATACGTGCCACCCGGGCAAAACGATCGATTCGGACACGATGCTGCTCCCTTTGCTTCGCCGATGCCAGCGAGAACCTTGCAAGTTGAGGCATCTCCGGTATCGCGTACTCGAGTCACACCGGCCAAAACCTCCGCTGCAGCGTCGCCAGTCGCTCCGTTCCCCACGCAGGACCGACGAAGCGCCCGAAAAAGCGAAAAGGGTGCGTTGTTCCTGAAATCAACAAAGAAGCAACTAGAGTCTCGCAGAACTATTCAGGCTCTTAGGCGCATTCAGCTGGTATCGGCCGGGATCACAGATTTCCGCGACGGTGATGATGGGCCGACGGAAGAAGCAAGTGCAGAAGCGACATCGCTTGCTGGTGTGGATACGTCTTGGGAAGCGACTGCGACTGCTGGTTCATCATCTACAAGTTGGGACGCGCTTGCGCCTTCGGCGTCTGGTGTCGCAACGGGCTGGGGCGACTCATTGGCCGCTTGGCAGGGCGTAGGACCTGCTATATCAAGCAATACTGGGTGGGGAGACGATGCACCTGCCGCGCCCTTTGGCAATACCGGATGGGGTGATGAGCCGGCTTCAACCGATCAGTCTTCTGCCTCGGCCGTGAACGCGGGATGGGGAGCCTCCACGGCCACTGCGACCGGAATGCCCTCCGCCTCGACGGCCAGCATTGCGTGGGGGAACGAAGCGACCTCCGCAAGCGCCGCGGCTCCTTCGACAGCTTGGGGCGAATCTGTGCAAAACGAGGCACCTACGGCTGCAGGTGTCAAGACACACTGGAGCACAAATCAACCCCACAACAGAGCTGTATCGACAGCTTGGGAGTCGCCAGCGATCAGTGTATCCAAGGCTCCACAGGCTGATACCGCTCGGGGCCAGAACGCAATCTCTTCGGCTACGAAAGTAGTCGACGCTGCGACCACAGCTGGCGTCTCACTGGCCTGGAATGTAGGCCCAGAGGATACCACGGGTTCCGTTGCTGACGTCAGTAGTGGTTGGGGAGATGTGCCAACGACATCGGCTGCCAATATCGGCTGGGATATGGATCCCTCCTGCGGCATCGGGCGCAACATGTGGGTCGAGTCGTCGACTACAACGACCCATCCCAGTTCCGGTTTTGATGCCGATCAATCGCACATGCGTAACGACTTGACTCCTTCGAGCTTCTCCAAGCAAAACTTTGATGATGGCTGGGGCAGTACTTATGGCGGACATCGGGGGAGCGGTCCTGCCACCCGAACAAGTCATCCGGATCCAAGAACAGCACCATCTATTCCGCGAGGACATAGAGCTCAGCGTGCGGAAAGGAACGATAGCTGGTCCGCCACAGTCCATATATCTTCGTCTATGGGTGCTCAAGGAGGCTGGGGCGAGTCAGGCCATTCGTCACATGGAACCAGAGGTGATTGGGGATCAGGTCTCAATGACCGCGAACCAAGGCAAGTTGAATGTACCCGAAGTGGTAGACTCCCGCTAATGAATTGCTTTTACAGCGAGCGACGGCGACGAGTCGAAGGAAACACGGATGAGAAGGATGCAAAGGCAACTCACAAGACAGAGCCTGAGAACAGCAGCAAGAAGTTTGCTGTCGATACCAATGCCTGGGAACCGAAACCCACGGCAGCGGCCCCCGCGACGGATTGGGGCTCGTGGGAAGCGCCTGCTGCGAGCGGGGTTCCAAGCGGCTGGGGCATGCCGGACACAGAGTCTCGTAGCGAAAGGGAAGCCAGACCTGCAGGTCTGTCTTCTCGCACGCGGGCCGCTTCACCTTCAAACAGACCATCTTCTCGCCACAGCGATGCGCCAGGCTGGGATTCTCCCGCCTCGCATCGCGCGGCTCCAAGGGATAGGCCAGCTAGTATTACCCGGGAACCAGATCCTACGCTATCCACTCGGTCCAGGAGATCGGTCGCGGAAGACTTCTGGGAGGACGACTCGCCACAAGAACCAGCGCCGCACGAGGAGGGAACTGGAGCAGCGCAAGCAGAAACATCGGGCTGGGGCGATGCTTCGGCTCCCAGCGATCCTGCCGCAATCTTTCAGGATGATGGCTGGGGAAATCCCTTGAACCTTTCGTCCAATGTCTCTGCCGATGCGGGCTGGTGTCAACCGGCTCGAGGACGATCCGACCCACGCAGCGAAAGCAAGACTTCCCCTCGAGGGCCAGCTTCCACCCATTCCCGTTATGGAAGCGAAACGCGAAGAAGCTCGAGGGATTATCGACATAGCCAGGGGTCACCTGTACCACGTCATTCCGATGAATGTCACCAATCGTCTCGAGCCAGACCTCGTGATCACAGGAATGTATCGTCCGCTGAACGTGGGCGATCCAGGGAACGGGACAGGAATTCGACGCGCGATGACCGCCGAGACAGAGACCATCGCGACCGAGACCAGGATAGCCGACGCTCGGAGCGGCGAGGCTCCCATCGCAGGGATTCCGAAGGTCGATCTCCCCACCCTGAAGGCAGATCTGACCGGGAATCCGACAGAAAGGGCTCGCGTCATCGACATTCCGAGCAACGGGATCCCGACAGGGAGCGAGAGCGAGGCGAGCGTCGATCTAACCGACACGGAGATGAAAGATCGGAACGACACGGAGAGAGGCACAGGTCTCAGCAACGGGAAGCCGACGAAGAGAGCTCTCGAAAAGCCCCTAAGCGACGGCCTCACGATCGAGGGGAGTGCGAGAGGCATTCCAGAACGGATGATGCCGACAGACCTCGCCGATCGGTGGCTCGATCCGAAGCAAGAGAGCAGGAAGGACCTAGCAGAGAACGGAAGGAAGGGGCCAGGGACTCGCGCAGGCATTCCGAGAATACATCTACGACGCAAAGACCAGTTGATCGAGTAAATCCGGGTCGGTTGCGACCTCGAGACGATTTCGCGGAACCTGGTAAGCAACATCTTGTCCTGTGTCATTCCAAGCTGACCTGCCGTATCCAGACATTCCGGCTCGTGAGCCCGAGCAACCTCGTCCTTCGATGGCGATGTCCAACAACATACCACTAGGACCGAGAAAAGTGATTCGACAACCGGCCGCAACAGAGTCGAGCGATGTACCATTCACCAGTCACAGTGTTGTATCTACTCCGGCAGTGTCCAGCGAACCCATGGGCGACACCGCGAACGGAACGAGTGAGCCTGGAGAGATCCGCGACAAAGAGGCCGCCCCGGTTTCTCCGAGCGCCAAGGAAATCGGATGGGGAGAAACGGTCACTACCTCGGAAGGCGCTAGAGGGTCTTCGTGGGGTTCATGGGAACCATCGACGAATCCACCCGTACCCTTCGTCAGTGCTGGCTGGTGAGCGGATGTCGAATGGAGTGCTCGTCAATGCGAGAAGAGCTATTGTGAATCTTGTTATATTAAGTCATTTCTGTCTCATGTATAGGTGCACCAACGCATGGACTCTCCTGTATGGCTTTTGGAATGATTTATTGCCATGAATGCATTGTCAGGCGGTGCGTCGTAAGAGTTTTGAGCAACGTTGTATGCCAGTGTTGCGTCGACAGAGCTGTTGACAAGGCATGACACGGGAACGACATGAGGCAAAAAGCATTGCACTACGCCTCTCAGGAAGAGATTTGTTTCCGAGAACGAGCAAAAGGTTGACCCTACTGTGAATCGAACACAGGCTTAGGCAGAACAGTCCTGTCATCACCGCACAGAGCACCACAATGCCTCGTCGTAACCACTTGACTATAGGATCTTGATAGAAAGGCCAGAAGACACATAATCTCTCAAAGCGATTTCCCGCCAAACGCGAGCTCGCTTCGAACACGCACGTATACATAAGCGCGTTGTAAGCTCTTGTACCGCTTCGAGGCACTTCCCGAATCTGAATCCCTGTTCTGCGCGCGGACCGAGCACCGGTGAGGTAGAGAATCCAGCGCGTACATGTAACGCTTCGTTGGTCAAGGGTGCCTCAGAGAAGATCTCTTGATAGAACGCTCAAACGTACACTCGACATCTGAAAGATATTACGTCTGTGCTTATTCGATCCGAGACAATGGCCGGCGTTGGACGGGAAATATGACGAAACCGGACCGAGCGGGCCGGCCATGCACGTCGCAAAGCCGACGACTTTCGTTGTTCACGACATGTTCAGCCCTCGTCCCAGTATATCAAGTCCAGGATACAAGGACAAGATCTCGTCTCTTTCTATCAACATTCGAAAATCATCATGGTTCTCCTCAACCGCAACAACGGATTCGTCGGCAACGCCTTCGAAACGCGACAAGACGTCATTTCGGGACTCAAGGGCCTTCTCGACCCCTTGGCACCGCACACCTCGCCTGGCGGCGCACTCATCACCCTCGGCTCCTCTGGAACACACTACGACCTCCGCGCATGCCAACTCGAGGCATTCGCTCGTCCGTTGTGGGGCCTCGTGAGCTTGTTAGCTGGAGGGGAGACGTATGAGCGTTCAGAGTCGTGGATGCGTGGATTGGCGAGCGGGACGGATCCGGAGAGTGAGGAGTATTGGGGCGCCAGTAAGGGCAAGGATCAGCGTATGGTCGAAACGAGTCCGATTGGGTTCGCATTGGTGATGGCGCACGAGCAGCTGTTTGATGTGAGTTGATCGAGGAATTCAGTTTGACGGTGCTGATGCGTCTTCAGCCTCTCGATGACAAGGCAAAGAAGAATGTGGCCGCCTGGCTTGGAGCGATCAACGACAAGCCCATGCCCGACAGTGAGTACCAGTAGTCCACCCCATGACCCATCTGACTCCCTCGCAGCCAACTGGCTCTGGTTCCGGGTTTTTGCCAACCTCGCGCTCTCCAAGATCTCGCCGGACGAGCACTATAACCCTAACCGAATGAAGGCCGACCTCGATCACCTCGATACCTTTCAGCTTCGGGGCAGCGAATCCGGATGGAGTCGAGACGGACCCGAGGGCGTCCTACAGCTCGACTATTACTCGGGCAGCTTTGCGATTCAGTTTGCGCAGCTGGCGTATAGCAAGTTGATGCAAAAGGAGGATCCGGAGCGGTGTGAGAATTACCGGAAGCGGGCGTTGCGGTTTGCGCTGGATTTGCTGTATTACTTTGATCAAGAAGGTGAGTCGACGCTCAGCGGAGTGAAGCCGTGCTGATGTCACGCAGGACGATGTATTCCGTTTGGCCGATCCATGATCTATCGATTCGCCGTGGTCTCGACCTTTTCCATCCTGCCCTTTGCATTCGACGACTTGCCCGCGGACTATCCCCTCAAATGGGGCCACATCAAGGGCCTCGTCTTGCGTCATTTACGTTGGTGGGGCGCTCAGGAGGACATCTTCAAGAGCGACGGGACGCTCAATATCGGGTATTGCTATGAAAACATGACCATGACGGAGAACTACAACGGTTTCGGTGAGTCCCGCCGTCTCTCGCCCAGACACGCGCTGACACCCTCATAGGCTCCCCCTACTGGTGCTGCAAAGCCTTCGCCTGTCTCGCCGTCCCCGAGAGCCACCCTTTCTGGCAATCCCCCGAACTCGCATGGCCAATGGACGCCTTCCCATCTATCACCTCCCTCCCTGACCCTCTCCACATCATGGTCCGCCTCCCTCCGGCTTCCCCCGCTCTGGCAACACACACCTACCTTCTCTCCTCGGGCCAAGCATGCCACTACGCGCTCAAGGCCGCCGAATCCAAATACGGGCGCTTCGCCTATTCGTCTGCTTTCGGCTTCTCCTGTCCGACTGGCGCGTTTGGGTTGGAACAGATGGCGGCGGATTCAATGCTGGCGCTGTGTGATGATCCCGTCGAGGAAGGGTTTGGGCAGGGCGAGCGGTGGCGCGTGAGGCGGATCGCCGAGGGGGCTGAGTTGATTAGCTATGGGGCGGGGAGTGAAGAGGTGTACCTGCATTCCGTATGGAGGCCGTGGAAGGATTCTGTGGCGGTCGAGACATGGCTCTTCCCGCCGATGAGGGATGCGCCTGACTGGTACCTCCGCGTTCACAAGATTACGACCGACCGGGACTTGCGGTCGTCGGAGGGTGGATGGCCGTGCTATGGCCAAGGGCCCGACGGACGGGCGCTTGTTCAGGTGTTTAGCGGGGAAAAGGGTCAGGGCGGGCTGGAAGAGGTCGGGACCGTACGAGCGATCACGAGCAGAGGGATCGTGGGCTTGCGGGACCTCGCAAGGGTGAATCAACGTCAAGGCAAACTCGTGCAATCGGATGCCAACTCCAACTTGATCTTTTCGCGGTCGGTCTTGCCCTCGTTGTTGGGCAGTCACAAAGCGGGCGCGGAGGAGTGGCTCGTGACGGCTGTGTTTGGGCAGCCGGCCAAGGTGGGTGAGGCCGCGGTGGATGAGGCGTGGAAGGACGAGTGGGAGAAGCAGCCGGTGCTGCCGAGGGCGTTGGAGAAGATCTTGCCCGAGGAGGTCAAACAGTGGTTCAGTTAGATTGTATGATATACAACCATGTCAATTCAAACGATTCCTCTTGCGCGATCCTTTGCCTTAATCATCATCATCCCCCTTGTACCCCGCCGCGCCATTCATATCCGCCTCCTTCTCCCGCCGGGTCCAATCCAACCAACTACCCTCGTAATTCCTGACATTCTTATACCCGGCCTCACCGGCAAGCTGGCACGCCGTCGCGCTGCGCTTGCCCGAGCGACAGAAAAACACCATCTTTTGTTCTGGCAAGGGTTTGGCAAAGGCGTGTTCCTTTTGGAATGTGCCGGCGTTGTAGGTCGGGGCGAGGTGGGATTTGAGGACGCTCAGGGGGAGGGAAACGGCGGAGGGGATGGAGCCGAGGGCTACTTCGTCGTTTTCTCGAACGTCTGCGAGGATGTTAGCTGTGCCCTCGGCCGACTCACGATACCGACTCACCGACAATGAGGATGTCCTACGCGAAACGTATCAGCACGCGTCATACAGCACGTGAATTCGAGCTACTCACATCCGTCGGCTGCTCCGTCAACGGCTTCAACTCTTCATACGAAACAATAGGCGGGCCCCACGACTTGGTCGTCTTGAACCTGGCGCCGACAGCCACCTGCACGGCCGGGAGCCGAACGGTTCGCGCTGGCGTCTGTGCCGCGAGGGAGAGCACGCGCGGGGCGACGGACGTGCGGAGCGGGGTAGCGGCCCGGAGGATGTTGCGGAGGGGGAGTGTTCGGTTCATGGTGGATCGATGGATGGATGGATCGATGGATCGATGGGCGGTGTTGGCGATACGGTGGATGATGCTGAACAATCCGGGATGGATAACCTCTCCCGCAAGGCGAGATGACGCGATCGACCCCCCAAGATCTGCAGCCAAAGAAAGCGCACCCCAAGCGCGCCGACCACCTTGCCGGTCCTCCAAGTCAACTATCCTCCTACCATTCATATCACCACTCCTCATATCCTTGAATCTACAAATACACACGCAACATGTCTCTCCTCGCAAACGTCCTCGGCTTCAGCGCATTCGGATTCGCAACAAGATGCTTCCAACTCGGCCTGCAAAAGCGTTTCATGTTTGAAGGTGAGCCCTCGCAACCGACCCTCGTTTTGCTGGATGTGGTGGGCTGAATCGTTTCTTTGGGAATAGCACCGCAGACGCATTTGATGACCATGGCGGGCTTTGGAGCAGCTGGATGGGGAGTGTATGAGTTGGAGCAGCGACAGTGCGTATCGCGGTGTCTCGTTGTGAAGCGGGAGCGGGTGTTGCAGCGGCGGATTATTCCGAGAACGAGATCGCTGGATCTCGGCCACGCATCAAACGACGAGCTGGCACAACGCACGAACCGCTAGCCCTCCTCGCCTGTACCCACAAGCGGAACACACCTTCTTCGACTCTACACCATCGACCCAAATCCCGGAATTACTGAACTAATTTCCCTTCTCCTCACAGAAAAGTCCTCATCGATGCAAGGAAACAAGTCCTCCTCGCCAACCGGGAAAAGGAAAACGCCGAATACGAGGCCAAGCGGGCGAGCGGCGGCGGTGCGGAGCATTAGGCGCGCGTCGGGCGTATGCATGGTTTGGGGGATGTAGGATATGGTATGGGATTTTCCTTTCGCGGATCGGATATGCGTCCGAGGGAACGGATCTGGACCCTGATGCACGGATCTCGGTCCCTGGGCTTCGTTGGTGCGCGAGCCATGCGCGAACGATATATCGCTGCGTAGGGATCAAGAAAACGCTGGCAGACGAGAGGCGGCTGGCGGGACCTCGATTTTCGACCGGATCGTACGACAAGACTCCGTTTTTCGCAACTCGGGGCAGCAGTGGCTTGAGCCTTCCTCACGGTCGCATCTCATCAGCATATCGATCCGCGAAGATACGATTATGGACCAGTCTTCCGACAGTGTCCGCTCTCGTAAATTATGCCGTTCGATATCGTACAACCACGTCCCCTTCGATTCCGTTATCCCCCCCACACATATACCGCGCATTCAATCTATCTCATTCCGTGAGCCACCAGGCCATATCTTCGCACGTGACAGCTTCCCCTCCCTTTCCTACTAGGCGTCTTTTACATTGATCTTCTGGTTCAGCCCGCGACAAACTTTCTTTGCCTTTGCATCCTCGCCTGCGAGGCCCTCATGGGCATGGCCTTCGTCAAGCTTTGGAAAGACAGCTTCGTATCGTCTTTTGTGACTGACTGGGGAGTCGCTGGGAAACCTCTAGGGGATACGTTGGGGGATCATCCATTTCTTCTAAAACGATCCTAGGCAAATAATACGCCGATGATTCCTGATCATCTGAAGACTGAATAGGATTTTCCGATATTGCAGAATCGTTATCTGGGCCAACATCTTGTTGCGAAGAGTCGGTCTCTTCGTAAGATTGCTTGTCTCCGTTGGATACCGGGAATGGCTTACTATACGGTTGACCTCCAGCCGTAGGCCAGGACATAGAGCCATCATCCTCCAGGGTCGGTGAAAAGATGTCGCTAAAGGCGTTGCCAGAGAGCGCTGAGATGGACCTGATCGGACTGATCGGATTCGAGAGGGAGGACGGAACTGCTGTCTCCTTCGTTCAGGTCGGAGCGAGAGTGAGTGCAACAGGCGACCTCGAGTTGGTCATCAACAAAAAAGTAGTGTTCGTGGATGACGAGCACTGGCATGAAGACGCTGGCGAACCAGTGATTCTGTTCAGGTAAAAGTATTCCACGAGATGACCAGCAGGGAATTCGCGATAGGGAAGCAATCGGCAGCCCAATACTGTACAACGTAGGTAGAAAGCTTTGAGCGGAGAAATTTGTAATAAGGGACAACAGATCTCCTAGCGGAGCTTCAAATCGCATAACCCATAGCTTATATCGCAGTCTCTGCAGTCCGCGTTCGAGGCGTTCGAGGCAAGCAGCGGAAAAGGTCGTACTCAATAGCTCGCGTGACATGCCCAGGTCCGGGATCCCCAATTAATGTTGTTCGACGGGGCCTTCTAAGGGCTGTCCTGCCTCACAACCCATCCATCCGCTGCCTATCCAAAGAAACGCGGAATAGCTTTTCATCGCGGGGCTCTAGCAAATCCGTCCGTTCTCGCCGTACGTATCAATAAGAACTTACCTGACCTGATTCGTTAGGCTGCTTCGGGAACCAGGCACCTTTGCGAGAAGAATAACCGCTATCGAGGGTAATCAAGTCATACCGTCTGTGTGAAGGGTCTTACTCGCTCTGCGATGGATACGTCTCTGAAGCGCGAACAAAAGCTTGAGCTTACTCCCATTCTGCATAGGGGCACAGCTAGGCAACTTTTGATATACATCTTGATCTTGCGAGAGCTAACACGCTCAGGAACGTTCGCCATGCGTAACTCGATGGCTGCACTACATCATAATACAGAAAATTAATCAGGTAGCTAGATACACGCGGCCAAAGTTCTCATTAGATCAGATCATCTTTCTCAACCCTGGACGCCATGAGAGGCGGAGGTTTGTTCATCACGTTTGCGCCAGGAACAAAGACGGGCGCATTCCTCCGCAATGCCCCTTCATGTGGGCGACGATTCAACACGGAGTTGGCTGAAAAGACTGCGGAAGGAGGTCTGGCAGTTAGCGAGTCTTCTTCTCCTTCTTGAACCGGTGCATCAAAGGGGCTAGAGGCGTCTGCGCGCTCATCGAGCGATTCGGTGAGTCTGTTCACCTCTCCCTCCTTTCGCCGCCATTGCTGACCAGGACGGTCTCGCTTGGTCTTTTCGCGGAAAGATGCTGGGACATAACGCCCGCCTGAGCGGTGTCGTGGTCCCCTCCCGCTTCCCTCCCGCGAATGCCCGCTTCCCGCCTGGGCTAATTTATTCGATGCATGGGCCGCATAAGTGTTTCTGATCAATTGCAGCTGAGAGTCGAAGGCGCTTGGGTCGGATGCAGAAGATGGCGCGAGCGGCCCTTGATGGATCGAGGGAGTCACTCGAGAAGATTCACAGCCGAAAGAAGGTCCGCGCTGGGAGATGGGGGTGAACGTATCATGCGATCCACGATCGAAGTCGTGCGATCCTGTCGACCCAGAGGCATTGGTGGTAAATGCTTCCTGCGATGGCGATGTAGACATCCACGTCTGTATACCGAAGGACGGCGCTTTTGTACTACGACCAGGTTCATGGTAGAATTCTTGATTGGGGAAAGACATGATCGTTTGCAACGAGTAAAGATGTCTGGCAAGGGATTGGGATTGACAAGTATATTATGGTTCGATTGCCATTTTTATAGAGCAGTGCTCCATTCATCTCGCATACCCAACTTTATAGGTTTGTTCGTAACGTCAGAGGCGGTACGCACGCTCTTGAAGGAAAAAACGAATATGCTCTTTCCTTTCTGATTGCGGGGGGCGTACGCGGAGCGGAAAGACAAAGGATATCCTGGATCCCTTCCGAGGGCAGTGATAGTGGCGATACCCACTGTGAAACACGCCGTCAATCCCAGTCCGCCAAACGCCTTTATTATATTCTTCTACCCTTCAAGGTGCCTCTCAAGTTCTTTCAGCATATATGGCATATCAGCCTTTTTGGTTTGGTTTTGCTGTAATCTGCTAAACTGACGCGGCGTTGAGTACGGATCAGATTGCGATTCCTGTTTGCCTGGTACATGCAGGATGTTCTGCTTCGTGGGGATGAAGCCCTTAAGAACGGATCGAAAATCGCTCCAGGTTCAGATGGGCGGTCTCCAGACAACATGGAGGTCTCATGAAACTCCTATGTCGAGAACTCGCGCAAGGGTGGCAAAACGCGACTCGAAGTCGGTCGCGCTTGCCGACTCTGGGTGCGGAAGCAGAGCACGCCATCCCACCCGAAAGTAGGATATCGATACCGACTGGAGTGTATCGTCTGACTGGGAATGCTGGTGTTGATCATCCAGCGATAGCGATAGTGGCCACAGCGGTCATCCGATACCATCATACCATACAGCCATGACCGTATCATCCAACGACTCATACCCAGGCACACCGGGCCTTTCGTCCCTCGCCACCTCGGTCGCATCCCTCGACTCTCCCGCGCCATCAACAAACTCGGGACAAACCAAATCGTCGTACGCCAACTCTTCGTACCGCTTCGGCACCCTATGCGTTACATCAGACCACAAGGACCAATTCGGCGCCAGCAGCGTGCCGATCTATCAGACGGCGACATTCAAGGGTCTTCCGGGTAACCAATATGACTACACGCGCAGCGGGAACCCAACGAGGACCGCGCTCGAGACGCAGCTCGCGCGGCTGTATGAATGTCGTCGTGCGTTTGCCGTGTCGACGGGGATGACGGCGCTCGATATGATTCTCAGGCTTGTTTCCCCCGGAGACGTGGTTATCGCCGGCGATGATATCTACGGCGGCACGGACCGCCTGCTCACGTTTACCAAGACGAATGGCGGCGCGGATGTGCGGCATATCGATATGACGAGTCAGGACGAGCTTGATGCGGTACTGAAGGAATGTGGAGGAAAGGTCAAGATGGTGTTGATCGAGAGTCCGACGAATCCGCTGTTGAAGGTGCTGGATATCAAGAGGATTGCGGATTCCGTGCATGCGGCGTCGGCAGTGAGTGCTTCGTTCATGCGCCGATTCGTAGCTGACTCTGGGTAGGACGCTCTGATCGTCGTGGACAACACCATGATGTCGCCCTACCTGCAACGACCGCTCAACCTCGGCGCAGACATCATCTACGACTCGGGAACCAAGTATCTCAGCGGTCACCACGATGTCATGGCCGGTATCATTGCCGTCGAGCGGGAGGACGTTGTCAAGGTAAGTACGGCATCAAAATCTCTCACGACTCGGCTGACTCGTCCCAGCGCATCGCATTCCTCATCAATTCAACCGGAACAGGTCTCGCGCCATTTGATTGCCATGTCCTTCTCCGCGGACTGAAAACCCTCTCGATCCGCATGGACCGTCAAGCATCTACAGCATCCATGGTCGCGTCCTACCTCGACACTCTCGGCTTCCACGTCAACTTCCCGGGCCTGAAATCCCATCCGGGACGAGACATCCACTTCCGTCAGGCGGACGGCGCCGGTGCCGTGTTGAGTTTCACGACGGGCGATGTCGTCACGAGTGAGCGAATCGTTGGTGGGACGAGACTGTGGGGTGTCTCGGTCAGCTTCGGCTGCGTCAACAGTCTGATCTCGATGCCGTGTGTCATGTCGTAAGTCCCCCGTTCACATGCCCTCAAAACGCGCTAACACCCTCGCAGACACGCCTCAATCGCCGCCGACAAACGAGCCGAACGCGGCCTGCCCGAAGACCTCATCCGTCTCTGCGTCGGCATCGAGGACCCGCGCGACCTCATCGATGACCTCGAACGCTCGCTCGTCGAAGCCGGCGCCATCTACGAGCGATTCGACGAATCCGCCTCGATTCCGAGCACACCGACGTCGTCTGCACCGGAAAGTGCGCGTGCATCGGCGATTGTGAATCATGCGTTCATGACCGATCCTGTCGCGGCGGAATCGTGGGCTGTTCGTCGTGCCAAGCGGTTCCGAAGGGGTGGACCCGTCGAGGCTGAGGGAAAGGGCACCGGCTCGACGGCCGAGGCTGCGGCGATTGCCGGTACGGCCGATGAAACCCTTGGCCGACAATTCGACCCACTCGGGACGGACGATTCGCAGGATATCTTGGTTTCTGCTCCGGGCAAGGTCATCATGTTTGGCGAACATGCAGTTGTACACGGCGTCGTACGTTAAACCCTGGCTCGAGATCTCTTATCGGTTGTATACTATGCTGAAATCAAATATATCCATACTGCAGACTGCCATCGCCGCTTCCATAAATCTGCGCTGCTTTGCCATCCTGAACAGGCGTCCGGATCACAAACTTCGATTGGACTTGCCGGATCTGCATCTGTATGAAAAGGAGTGGTCAATCAACAGGCTACCGTGGGATGCGTTTACGGCCAAGCCGCTGCAGTGCGGAAGCGCGCCCAAGGAGCTGGACGCGGGCTCGCTCCAGGCCGTCGAAGGCTTCTTGCATGATGATGGGCTCGATGCGACGGCGCATGTGGCTGCGCTGGCGATTCTATACCTCTACATGGCCATGTCGAATCATGGGAATCGGTGAGTCGGCGCGATAAGTCCAGTCCGAAAACTAATTCGTGTAGACGTGGAGCCACTTATTGCGCGCGATCCGCATTGCCTATCGGCGCAGGCCTCGGATCCTCGGCCTCGTACGCGGCATGCATCTCTGCCGCCTTTCTCCAACTCTTTGGTTTGCTGAGGGTTGCGGGCTCGCGCGGGGCAATCGACGATGCCCAGGCGACGCTCATCAACGACTGGGCATTCCTGGCGGAAAAAGTTATCCATGGGAACCCGAGCGGGATCGATAATGCCGTCGCGGTTCGCGGCGGCGGCCTGACGTTTGAGCGCGCGATCAATGGCAAGGCCGGCGGAATGAATAGCCTGGCGGGGTATGTCTGAGATCCCGCCGTCGAATGATGCTGACCCGCCGCAGATTCAAATCCGTCCGGCTTCTCCTCACCGACACGCGCGTGCCGCGACAGACCAAGCTCTTGGTTGCGGGCGTCGGCGAACGAATGACAGCTGATCCGGCTTGGGGCAAGCGCATGATGGATGGGATTCAGGAAATCTCGGATCAGGCACAGGTCTTGCTCACGGATACGACCAAGGATCGATCAGAGTTTGTCGCAGGTCTCTCGGTGGGTGTTTTGTTCCGGCCATGGAGCGTGGCTGACTTTGCGCAGAGCCTTTTGAATCGCAATCACGAATACCTGGCGGAACTCGGCGTGTCGCACCCTGCGCTCGAGCTCATTCGCGCAAAGACGGCGTCTGCGCCGTACCACTTGTCGACCAAATTGACCGGCGCGGGTGGTGGCGGATGTGCCGTGACTCTTATCCCAGATGGTAAGCCCCTTACTTTCTTCGCCTATAGCGCTGACCCGCCGCGCCCTCTACAGACTTTTCCGCCGAACGAATGAACGCACTGCTTTCCGAGCTGCGCGAGAGCGGATTCCGCCCGTACCTGACAAGCGTCGGCGGCGCCGGACTTGGCATTCTCAGCGACGGCAAAGCGCTCGACGTCGAGGCGCCCGGCGCCGGCGAGACGAATCACGTCCCGCTGCGCAAAGCGTTCCACGACGTCGACGCCGAGCAACTCGAAACGTGGGCCGAGCGTGCGGGCGGATGGTTGTATATCTAAGGATACGAATTGGATACAATCATACAAGCCGAGCCACTATACAGAGAGATTGACACATGAATCTTGAGCCTCGGATTTACATGAATCTCAAGCTTCCGATTTACGCTTCTTCTTCTTGTCGCTCTTCTCCTTTTTAGACGGCGTCTCGCCCTCGGCGGACTTGGACGACTTGTCCTTTTTCGACCGCTTCGACGTCGATTCGACGTTGACGGGCTGCAGGTCTCCCGGCGCATCGACTTCCATGGCGGACGAGTCGAGGGCGGCCACGTCGGATTTCCTAGAAAGCCATCAGCATGGCTGACCCAGCCGTTCTCAGAGTCTCGCAACGACTCACCTCTTCTTGCTCTTCTCCTTCTTTTCCTTCTTTTCCTTCTTCTCCTTCTTGGGCGTCACCTCGGCCGCGACACCGGGAATCAAGCTCTTGAGCTTTTCCAAATCCGGATCCACGGCCTGACCCGTCTCCTTGGCCTCGCGCTGCCCCTGCTCGACGAGCTTGACGGCCTCGGCGACATCATCCATCTTGGCATCATCCCCTTCCTCGTCAGCCTCCTCGTCATCGTCATCCATCGACGCGGCAATCGCCGCCTGCGCCTTGGCGATCGCCTCTGAGTTCTTGCTGACGGCGGCGCCCGTCTCGTAGAACGCGAGTCGTTCCTCGACCTGCGCGCGCAGGGCCTCGCCGTACTTGTTGGTCGGGACGTCGCTGAAACAGTCGATCCTGCACGCGATCGAGCACTTGTTGGCGAGGAAACGCGAGATGCGGCCCTTGTGCTTGTTGCCGGCGCGACCGATAAACGTGCTGTGGTAGATCAAGCCGTACTTGGGCGTGTTGCCCTTGGTCTTCAGGGCACGGAAGAGCGCCTTTTCGGCGCCGAGGATTTGCACGGTCGAGGCCGGGTACTTGGCGAGGTTGGTCAGACTGCCGGCATGGCTGATGAGTCGGGCGCCGATAGTTTCGCCGACGAGGGCGGCCAGGTTGGGCGCGACGGCGTTCATCTTGTCGACGAGGTATTGACGCAGGGAAGTTCGGTAGCCGGCGAGCTGGACGACACGCTCGGCAAAGCGCTTGATGTTGATCAAGTCGATTTCGTTGATATCGCTTCCCATCGACGACTTGGCGGCGTCCATGACATTCTTGGCCATCGTTTCGTCGTCATCGAGAATCTCCTGGATCGAGGCAACCATTTGCGTGTACTTTTCGTCCGACGTGTCAAACGTTAAGCTCGACTTGTCGCCGATGAGGAGAACGAGGCGCGCGTACTGGCCCGGGTTGGAGGGCACGATCTTGACGAGCTCGGGGAAATGCCACGAGTACCATTCACGGATACGCATGGCGAACGTGTTGACGTCCTTGTCGAGCTGGTCGGCGAGCGCGATGGCTTGGATGATCATGTTGTCGGATCGGTTGACGTTGAACTGCGAGCGAGCGAGCGAACGAGCGTGAGCGGGCCGCCGGGAACGATACCTGTTCGCCACTGACCTTGACTTTACCCCGCGAGTACGAATGACCCAAACCCAGCTGCGCCATCTTGACATCCCCGCTCGTCATTCCCGTTCCGGCCTTTGCCAGCAGCTTTTCCGCATGCAATCGAATCCCGCGGACAAACTCGAGCGTACGCTCGCCCGTATCACAGTTGATTCCGAGTTGCTGCGCGATGGACGACGCGAGCGTTCGTTCGCCGACGCCGAGGAGGATGCGCTGGGATTTGGTCGCCGAGGGCAGGAGCAGCTGGAGCAGGGCCGAGAGCTGGTCCGAGATGATGCCTGGATGGGGGTGGGGGCGTTAGCGCGCGTGATGGAAGGAAGGCGCGGATAGGAGGAGGAGAGGGGCCTTTGGTGGATTGATGGAAGGCGAGGTTCTCCTATCGCGGAATCGCATGGTTCCCGCTCGACAGGGGTGCCCGCTCTGCTCGAGGGCGAATGATGGCGACGCTCGATTGAATGCTCGGCCGTCCTGCGACGGCCTCGAGTCCCCTGGCCTGCGGCGCACGAGCATCGCCCGAAACGAGTCTCGCGCCCTTCGGCGCGCTCGAGGAATCCTTGCCTGCGAAGCCGAGATTCTCCCTACGCTCGGAAGGTAGCGAATCTCGCTTCGCGCGAGGCGATTCTTGCTCCCTTCGGTCGCTCGGGGATGCTCGCCGTCGTCGCTCCGCTCCTCGGCGAGTAGTCCTCTTCTCGCTCGCTCGTGATCTGTCTATCCGCTCAATTCCGTCCTCTTCACCCGCTCCGCTCGCTCATCGGACTCCACTCGCACTCACCCTCGGACACATCATTTGCATTCTGCAGCGCCTCGCCCGCACTCCCAAACGGCAAAAAACTCTTCAACTTGACCATTTTCCCAAACTTGCTCAGATCCTGGATGGCCTCTTGCACGGCTTTACTCTTGGCCGCCTGTACCGCGCACGTCAGCATCCCATCGTTTGTAGAGGTTTTACAGTACTCACAATCTCCTCCTGCATCGTCACCTCGAACAAGGCATAGCCCGAGGCGTTCTCAAAGAGAACATGGGTAAGGTTTCCGGACATGATTGGGGCGAATAGCAGTGTTCAACCTGTACTCTGAACACTCTTCTTCTCGAAATAACCTCTTCTCCACAGCCAAGCTCAAGCACGTCCACTCTCCGGTGAACCGTGGCCGCTCCTTTTCGACATTTTTGCAATCGCGCGCGCCCGCGGAGAAAGCGCGCTTAGGTAATCCATACGATCGATCGATCCCACCAGGGGTTGAAGCACCTTCCACTATACAGTCACCTCCTTCGACTGCTGACTCTGCAAGTGTTACGACCAGCCATACAATGGACACCCCACGCAGGACACCGCGTCCCGTCAGTATTACATTCGTACGTTCACCTCTCCCCTTTTGCCCGTACCAAGAAAGCTGACCCACGTCTCAGCTCGGAACATGTAGCGGTACGTTTCAACCTTCCCCCGACGAACATACCTAACATACTACAGGCGGCGGCCCTATTATATCGCGGAACTGTTCCTCCCTCGCGTTGAACATCGAAAGTAACCTCTGGTGTACGTTCCCAGCAAACCCTCAACATCCTAAATATCGTGGTACTGACACGCTTCAATCCCACGCAAAGTGTTCGACTGCGCCGAGGGAACGCAGAAGAAGATGCAAGAATCAAAACTCAAGATGGGCCGGATCACGCGCGTGTTCATCACCCATATGCATGGTACGCCTTGTCTCTTCATTCCGTCGTCTTCGAGCGAGAGCTGACGAAAATGGTGTGACAGCCGACCACGTAATGGGCCTTGTCCCGCTACTGGGGACGTTGATGACGGGGGTCGTCACACCGCCAGAGGAGATTGAGCGGTTGAGAAAATTGGGCAGGGGAAAAAAAGTGAGTTGTCTCGGTATGGTCGCTGGGACGTGGATCAGGGGACGCCCTGGCGGGAGGCATCCCACCCGAGTCGGTGCCTTGCCGCGTGAGGATAGTGTTCACATAACGAGGGCGCCTCAGAGGTACGGAATCGCCTCAAGAGCGCTTTTCGAAATGGATCTTGGAAACAGGGCAGGGGTTTGGACGTATGATATCCACCGGATGCGTGCGTGGATACTTGCGGCAAGTGTCGGAGATGCTTCGCCGGCACCTGTCCGCTGGGATGACACACGCGAGACGTGGGCGTCAGTCGGTCCAAGATGTTCCTTGTCGAGTTGCCGTGAATCTGCCGTCGGATGACCCATTCATGACTCAAGGGGACGCATCGTCATTTGCGTGACTTTTGAAGCATCACTTGCCTATACACGGACGGTGCAGTTGGCCGATAGAGTTGGAAAGGATGAACCGAAAGCCTGCCAATTGACTCTTAGCTTTCGAATTTCTATAATACCGGAAGAGATGGGACTTGCGTGCGCTGGGAAGGAAGACGAGAGGGATGGCGAAGCGTGCAGTTGGGGAAGGGAAGTTCTGGCGTTTCGGGAATGGGAGCAGAGATCTCCATCTGTGGCTATGACCAAACCGGTCAAAGCAAGAACCCCAGCCGCATAGCCTTGATTCGAACGCCCTGCGGTTTTTCAGCAGCAATCTCGTAAACTCGTCTCATCACTGCCTCCTCTAGGCCAAACTCCACATCTACGGCCCGCCAAGCCTGCGTCTCCTCCTCCGTCAAACGCTCGGCCTCACCGCGCTCTCGCTCGCCTCGACATACGCCGTCCACGAGCTCATCCCTTACGACGATCGAACCCGCACACACGGTCGCCCGAGCTGCGGCTGTGAAGCGGCGCGGGATGACGCAGCGTGGGGCGAGGGTTTGCACGTGAATGAGGCGCCCGGGGTGGACTTGCTGGCGGATGAGGATGGGTGTTGGCGGGATTTGTTGACGAGGTGTGAGGGTGGAGAGGAGGATGTCGTTGAGGAGGAAGAAAAGGCGGATGGGGAGGACGAGGCGATGGATGAGCCGAGGAAGCCTGTGCGGCGGAGAAGGGGCAAACGTGAGCCGGCGTGGCGGGTCGATGCGGGACCGATTGATCATCGAAGTAGGTGTCGCAACTCTTGTCTTGGGCTATACTAATGATGCGACAGTCCTGAGTCTCGGATTCGTTGTCACGGAGCCGCCATCCTATCTCCCGCTCGACACGGCAGCACTGCTGCCCCTCCTCGAAGCCGAACGCGAAGCGCTTGTCTCGCTGCCGCCCGATCAGGGCGGACCGATCGCCAATCCTCGCGCTGTCTTGTCTCTTCTCATATCGCGCAAACAGCCATTCACCCTTCCCTCTGGCACTGTCCTCGAGCCGCCCGTGGTCGACCCGGAACCGCGACGCAAGATCGTTATCATGGGCGACTGCTCGGGCGTTTCCAACGAGGCATTCATCGAGCTTGCCCGCGCGCCAAGTATGCTCGTACACGAATGCACCAATGCGTGGATTGATCCCGTAATTGACAAGGGCGACAAGGGGAAACGCGTGCGCACGGCCGAGCTGGACAAGACGTTGATCGGCGGTGGCAAGCGCCC